>PVJI01031890.1:0-12736 GCA_004026765.1 Micronycteris hirsuta
AAAAAGTTACATCCCTTTTTTGGAAATAATATCTCTCTGTGTGGATATTCTTCTGTTAGTTTAACTGTTTATTAAAGCATCTTTCTCTGTCCTTCACTCTCTCCTTCCATACTGCTATTCTGTCTTCGCTTATGTAATGTTTGTTTTCCATGCTCTTTAGATATTGGCATCATTGATATAAGATTTTTGCTCTCATTATATCACATATACTGCTTGATCCAATCAGCATTTTGATGATAATGCAAAGGTTTTCCTTTGTATATTTCTTACTTTTAAGGCCTTGCTTACCCTATTTATCCAGCCATTCATTCATATAACCTGTAAGCCCTTATCCTAACTTAGTTCATTTTGATCCTGGTTTAACATGATTACTAGGTTCTGTTCTATAATACCAAGTCAGAATTAGGACTCTGTAATATGAGCTACATGATGCATCATTTAATCATTGATGTTGATTTGGAAGTGGAATAGTACCAAATTAACAGTACATGTTAATAGTACCTGTTGCACACAATCACATCATGTTATAATCTCTATGTAGAGTTTTTTTGGTAATTTGAATGTGATTTTATTTAGATAATGACATTGAAATGTAATACCACTTTTTCATCTTTTATTCTACCAATAAGATAATTTCTTTAGACTAGATTTCCTTAAAATGTGCTTTTGGTGTTGAGATAGTTGTGAATATCTAATGACACATTTTTATTGCTGAATAAGATATAATATTGATGTTGATAGTGGTATTTTTAGCTTCATTTCAGTTGTCATCTCTTTTTTTTCCTAAATTACTTCTGGACTAATTTATTGTCTAAGACTCACTAGGGCAATCTTTATACAGGTAATACAGAGTTCTAACTGACATATTGTCATAACCAGGTAGAATAAAACAGCTAGAACTTGAATGCTAGGTTAATGAGTTGGGCTTTACTCTTAGACAGTGTACATGCCATGATCATCGATAATATACATCAGAAAGATTAATTTGATAGAATGAGAAGTGAGTAACATAGATTGAAGAAGAGAGAGTAAGGAAGTAGAGAATCCAGTTAGGAGTTCATTGCAAATAGTAGTAGAGGTTATGAGGATCTAGACTCAAGAGATTTTATTTTTTAGTTAGCATATCCTGTAAACATAAGATATGATTATGTGTGGGGAAAAGAAGAAAGAAGAGTCAAAAGTAGCACTAGGGCCTTCATACATTGCTGGTGGTAATTTAGCATGGTACAGTAACTATGGAAACAGTTTGGCAGTTCCTTAGTAACTTAAACATAGAATTACCATATGATCCAGCATTTTCACTGCCAGGTAGATACTAAAAAGAAAAAAATGTTCAAACAAAAATAGGTACATGGGCGGGAAAATGGAGACAACTGTATTCGAACAACGATTAAAAAAGATTTTAAAAATGTACATGAATTTTTATAGCAGCACTATTCACAATAGCTGTGAGATTGAAACAACCCAAATGTCCATTAACAGATGAATGGATAAACAAATGTGCTGTATCGATACAATGGAATAGTATTCATCAATAAATAAGAATAAAGTACTAGTATATGCTACAGTATGAATGAACCTTGAAAACATTATGCTAAGTGAAGGAAATCAGACACAAAAGGCCACATATTAATATGATATGAAATATCTGGAGTAGGCAAATCCATAGAGAAATAGTGAGGTTTGTAGTTGCCAGGTATTGGATACAGCAGGCAACGGGGAGTGACTGCATAATACAGGTTTTCCTTTGAAGATGATGAAAATATTTGGAAACTAGTTAGTGTCGATAGTTGTACAACATTGTAAATATGCTAATTGCCACTGAATTACACATTTTAAAATGGTAAGTTTTATTTTACATGTATTTTACTATAATTTAAAAAATAACTCAAAATTGAGCTAGGTTAAAAAAAAGTAACCCTTTCAACACAAGAAAGGTGATTTGTAGACATCAAGGGAATGGGCACTGTTCAAAAAAGAATGCCCCACCATTGTTACCAAGACAAAAGGGGAGGAGTCTACAGTGTCACCCAGCATGCAGTGGGCACTGTTGTGAACAAACAAGTTAAGGGCAAGATTCTTGCCAAGAGAATTAATGTGTGTATTAAGCATATTAAGAACTCTAAGAGCCAAGATAACTTCCTAAAATATGTGAAGGAAAATGATCAGAAAAGAAGGAAGCCAAAGAGAAAGGTACCTGGGTTCAGCTGAAGTGCCAGCCTGCTCTGCCCAGAGAAGCACATTGTGTGAGAACCAATGGAAAGGAGCCTGAGCAGCTGGAACCCACTCCCTATGAACGCATGGCGTGAGAAGTGTAAAACAAAATAAAAGACCTCAGTACTTTTTTTAAAGTAATATTAGGACAAGAATCACAGACTTAAATGCTTTCAGGTCTCTGAGAGGTGCAGTAAACAGCAAACTGTCAAGAAAGGGCATGTCGTGAATTGGGCATTTGAAATCAAAACCTCTTTGCAAACCAAATAAAATATGACTGTGGGCTGTGGTTTTCAACCTCTGCTACACATTGAACTGAGTAACAGTGACAGATGATGTCAAGTCGGTAGCTGACAGTATAACTAGATTCAAAGTTCCACAAGAGGAGAGGATAAATCTTAATTTATTTACCCTGTATCGCCACCGTTGAACACAATGCCTAGCCAATACACATACAAAAGTCATTCGTTGGATGAAAAATAAATAAAATACGTACATTTAGAAGGTTTGGGCAGGAAGTCTATATTCTTTTTCTTAATTCTATCTTCATCTCATTCTCCACAACTAATCAATTTGCAAATTTTATCCATATTTTAATATCTTTTAAATATTTTTCTGTCTTTTGTCCCTTTCTCACTGCCAGCACAGTGCCATGACATTTATTGCCTAGGATTACTGCAATAAATTACTAAAGGTTTTCCTTCCTCTAAGCTTGCCCTGTATTTTCTTCAATATATTACAAAACACAGTGCCCTGCTTAAACTTCTAGTGCTTTCAGATAAAATCTAAATGTGATAGGAAAATGTCCATCTGCTGCTGCTGGTCCCCAGGACCTTGTCACTTCAGCCTCTCTGAACCGTCCACAGCAACTGAAGCACACCGCGCATTTGGCCTGCCGTTCTTTCCACTCAGACTGCTCTCAGCCTTCGTTAGTCTGCCCATCCTTTAAGACTTTGGTTCCTTCAAGAAACTTTCCTAACCAATCCAGTATCAGATAGCGGCTCCTATTTTTACTTCTCTCGGTGCCCCGAGTACTTTGCCCATCTTTGATCACACTTGTTTCACTGCTTTATCATTGCTTTTGCTTGTCTAGTTCCCATATCACACTGCCAACTCCTTGAGGCTAGGGACCACATCTATCTCCAGGGCCTGTGCATGGCACACACCCAGTAAAGGCAACCCTTATCACTATTACAAATAATTAATTATATGGTGATCATATACTCAATATATGTTGAATGAGATTATTTAAGAAGTTCAAGCCAGGATATAAGTGCTAGATAGCATATAAAAGATATCAATCAAGGATTCATCTGAGAGAAAATTTTCATAGAAAAGATGGCATTTGGAATGAGCAGTGACCATGGGCTAGGCTTTGAGAGGTTGTCAAGGTCCTATCTAGTATTTGTCATCATAATCATTAATTGATTACCACATGTAAACATAGACATTTTCAAGAAGTATTCTGTTGTAAATTTTAGTTTATTCTGTTTTGTGGTCTAAGATGAAAAAACAGCACCTGTAAAACTACCTAAATGTGGATTTGCTTTTAGAAAGAGCATTAGTAACAACTATTAAGAGATATTACTGTGGCCAAGTGTCATGAGAACTATTATCTAGTTTTTTAAAAAAATGATTAAAGTCCTAAAATGGTTTCTGCCTTTCAGAAGTAGCTTCCCAAAGCTATCTGAAAATGGAATGTTCAGACATAAGAAGCATACAGCAGGTTAATTCTTAGACTCTGCTTGTATTTGTTAGATCATTTTAGAGCTCTGTTAATTATAACTTGTAAATCCTAATCAGGCTATATTAAGAGGCTAAATACAAGGTTATAATCTTACTCCTCTTCCCCATTTCCATACTCTAGACACTAAAATAAACACATCTACATTGTACTCAGAATAAAAATAAACACTTCAGAGTCACATAATTGAGAAATACATTTTTAAGTAGGAAACACTGATTAAGATTGTAGTTTTAAAAAGCACAAAGGTTATTTGTATTTTTGTTTTCTTTTGCAAAAGAATTTTTTCATTTTAAATTATGTGAGTGCTGAGTTGTTTATTTTTACTGAAGTAAATTCGACTCATGAATATTGGGGGTGGGTCACCAATGCTTAGGTTGCCGAAGTCGGGAGGCATCTCTTCTCGTAGTCGTGTGTAGGTCTCTGACGTGCACATCGGTAAGTCCGCACTGAAAACGAAAATATTTTAAACTCACGTGGATTCTCCCCCATGCCGCTATCAAACCTACTTATTTAAAAGTAGTATTGTGAGGTGTAAAATGAGTTAGTATGCATGAAAATTCTTTGAAATTGCCTTAAAATGTAAACCATTTTTAAAAATAATGCAATTGATCTTTGGTCTATTCTAACCCCAAGCAAAAAAAATATTTAATTCAGTAATTGCTTCAGGTTCATCATTATTTATAAGCATTTAAATGTTTTAGAGGTATTGTAGAATCCCAGGTCAGCTAACTGTGGCCTGGACAGGCTGCCTGTTTTTGTAAAGAAAGCTTTACTGGATCATAGCCACACCTATACATGTGAGTGTTGTCAGTGACTGATGTTGTGTTACAAAGGCAGTTGAAGTTGACGACAGAGACCACATGACCCACAAAGTCTAAAATATTTACTTTCGGACCCTTTGAGTAATAATTTGAGGACTCCTAGTCTAAACTGTACTGCTATTTAATGCTTTATCATTATAATCAAAAAGCAATTAGTTATTGAATATCTAAAATCAAAATGCAGAAGATGATTTTTCCCATTGCAAAATTTTCCTATCAGGCCCGGCTGGTGTAGCTCAGTGGGTTGAGCGCGGGCTGGGAACCAGAGGGTCCCGGTTCGATTCCCAGTCGGGGCACATGCCTGGGTTGCGGGCCAGGTTCCCAATGAGGGCCATGTGAGAAGCAACCATACATTGCTCTTTCTCCCTCCCTTCTCCTCTCTCTGAAAATAAATAAATAAAATTAAAAAATAAATAAATAAAATAAAATTTTCCTATCAGGTAATTAAGAAACTAAACTATGTAAAATGCTGTGTTGGCCATTAATTGTTTGATAGCCTTGTGAAGTTTCATTCTTATTTTCTGTAAATTTGAAATCACTGCCTAATAAAAGATGCCATTTTGCCTGCTCCTGCTCCCCCACCCAAAAGAATTTGAAATAGAAAGAATTTTTTCTCTGTGATGGATCTTTTCTCTCTGCTTAATTCCAACCCATAATATCAAACATAAAAACTCTCTTCTCTTTTCTTTTAAAGGACTTTGATTGACTTACTTGCCTTGTTATTTACTTATACATAGTATGTGCTTAACTAGTAATTAGTGAGCATAATAGAATTTACATATTAGGAGAGGAAGCTATAGGTCAAAAACCACAGGAAATGATGGAACAACTCTCAGAAGTTCACCTTGTCTGAAGTAGAAATATATGCTACTTATACTTACTTTGATGCACAGTTGTAAAACTTTAGAATGTTACAGCCAGAATGTGTTGTGGGGTCATAAGTGGTTCTCAAACTTCAATGAGTATTAGAATCATCCAAATGGCTTGTTAAAAAATACAGAATGCTGACCCAACCTTCCAGAGTTACTGATTCAAGAAGTCTGAGGTGGGCCTGAGAATCTGCATTTTTAAAAAGTTCCCAGTTGATGCTGATGCTGCTTGCAGGAGACCACACTTTAAGAACACCTGTAACAGAAAGGAATGGCTCATTGTTAAGGCATTACTTCAGAGAGTTACTGGGATAGTGTATGGTCCTTGGCCTTTTAGTATACTCAGGGGAGATTAGACACTGTGACCCATACTGTTGGTGACAAAATGAAAACAGCACCAGTGGAGTCAGACTGGACCTTGGTTCAGCATCCTGGGTACTTGAGTTCTAGCTAAGAAAGAATTCAGAGTCAAGACTCAAGCTATAAGAGAAAGTTTATTTAGAAAGTCATAGAGGTAGAAGTGAGCTGTAGAAGGAATGGGCTCAGGAAACAGTTACAGAGGCAAAAGGGCCCTTGGAGCTTAGGAGAGAGGAAGGGAAAGGTAATGCACATGAGCAGGGTAGAAATGGGGGAGGCAAAAGGCACGGGCATGCTCTCGGGAGGGAGAACTGCACTGGGTCATTAGTCCTAAGGCAGGGTGTCAAACTCATTTTCACGGGCGGCCACATCAGCCTGGAGGTTGCCTTCAACGTGCCTAATGTAACTTTAGGACTGTATAAATGTAACTACTCCTTAACTAGGGGCAAGGAGCTCGACGCTGCTGCTGGGTAGAAACAAGGTGCTGGGTGGGATAAAACAAGATGAAGCGCTGGATTCAGCCTGCGGGCCTTGCGTTTGCCACCTCTGTCCTAAGCGCATTTAAGGGTGGGGATTTGGGGAGAGGATCTCAATAGAATATTCACCAGCTTCCCAGGTGTGTCCTTCAGGGTCATGGTCTCTATTGATTGGTTGGTGCGGTGGGGGGGGGGGGGGGGGGGGGGTCATTAGTCAGCGCAGCTGGTCCTGAGGTCAGCCTTGGCATCACTTGTCTGGTTTTGCTACTTTTCTGGGCCTGGAGCTGAAACACAACTGAGGCCTAGATGTATTTGATGAGGGTCAGAACTTCATTGTTCTGGTGGCTTAATTTTTAAGGGCTATTCTCTGGCCTCCTTGTTCGTTCCCCTTCTTAGGGGGTCAAACCCACATGACCAGCAAACAGAAAGGTCAGAGGGTCTAAACCACATGACCAGTGACATGCTGGGGGAAGACAAGTCACCCTGGGGTGTGGTCCTTGTTTTCCCAGGTTTGCCAGTTGCTAGGCACCTAGGGCTTTCCACCTGGTGACCTTCTGTACCTGGCCTATCATCCTTACTCTGCTTATGTCTAACTGCCCAACACAGTACTATTCAAACCCAAGACACATAAATAAGCCAACCTGTCCATTTATTGTGGCTGCCGTGTGAAGCAGATACTGGGGATGACAGGGCTTGGCCTCTTACACCCTATACCTTGATGGAGACCCTGACAAATTCTGTTTCCATTTATATGAAATTCTAGAAGAGGCAAAACTAATCTTTAGTGGGGAAAAATATCAGAATAGTGGTCACCTTTAGGGTGATAGGGTAGGAATTTACTTTTTTAAGGAATTTGGGAGATTTGGGGGCTGATCCATGGACAAGGATATGACCATTGGGCGAGGTTGCATGAGAAAGGAAGTCCCTCACAGCATGAGACCGTCTAGGCTTGTGGCGACAGGACCACCATCTGGAAGGGGAGATGAGCAGGGGAGTTCCGGAAGTGATGGAGATGGAGGGGTGTCTCTGGAGATTACTTGTCTAGTTAAGTAGCAAGGTTGGGAATCTCCGGGTCAGAGAGCTCCAAAGCGTGGTGGTGACGTGGGGTCTTACAACCACAAGGCTTTATCTTATCAATGGACAGCAAATGTTGAGCATAGTTTTGTGGAATATGCAAAGCAGGCAAACTATTAATGGCTAAAGATCTGCTTGTTTGGGCTATTTTAAAAATAATTTGGTATATAAAAATTTGAATTTGGTTCCAACAGACTTTTTTGTTAATGAATCTCAGTCTGCAGTGAAGAAATAAACAACCCAGGGACTAGTGTATAGAGGCCATCTTCAGCTGACTTATATAACAACTGAGAAGGGAGAAAAGGAAATTGTTTGGAGTGATGATAATGTTCTACATCTTGATAAGCATTTAGATTACACAGGTAAATACAGTTATCCAACTCAGTGAATATGCACCTAAGGTTTGTGCAGTTCATTGTACATACATTTTTCAAGGTTCCATGTGCATTTTATTTTCTTTTTATTTTTGTTAAATTTATTGGAGTTACATTGGTTATTAAGGTAACATGGGATTTTTAAAAATTATAAATATTGAAATCTAATTAATGATATTCATGCTGAAGCATTTAAGGGGAAAAGTACCACTGTGTGCAGTCTCCACTGAAATGCCAAAAATAAAATGGATTAATGAGTAGACAGAAGGAAAGATAGATAGGTATATTAAAGCAAGTATGGTAAAGTTTTAATGGTAGAACGTAGGTTGGGGTATTCATAATGTGTTTATTACAAAACTTCCAATTTTGATTTATGTTTGAAAATTTTTCATAATAAAATGTTAGACTACTTGTGGAGATAGACTGGGAGACCAGTTAGGAAACTATGCCATTGTATAAAATAATTACAGAATTTTTTATTTCTTGACCAACTATAAGCTATAATTTTATGGGCACTCAATCCCATATGTGATCACTTGACTAAGGATCTGTGGTGTTCCATCTGTTAACAGGGAGAGTCCTTCTGCCAGCATGGACACATTTCTGTCATCGCCTATGTGCTCCAATAGGACTCTGCTAATTGATGGCCGAGTGGAACTCAAAAGAGGCCTGCAAAGGCAGGAGCGGCATCTTTTCCTGTTCAGTGATCTGTTTGTTGTGGCCAAAAGCAAGTAAGTCTACACTGTCGCCCAGGTATCATTATAAAATTGCATTTCCACTGAGTAAATAACCTTTCTATTCAATATTCACTGTGAGAATGTCTGGTCTCTATTACAATAGCTAATAGCTGAAGTGAGTTTTATGTTTGTTTTGTTTTTGCAAAAAAGGTTTCAATTGTTTATTCATTCAACAAGTGTTCATTTAAGTCCCATTCTTAAAATACATGTAGGAGATACAGTGAAGAATGTGATGGGTATGGTCCCTGCTTTTTGATGCCTTCATTTTAATGGTTTTGGGGGAGCATAAATTACAGATTGTGATAATTCTATGAAAAAAATAGGGTGATGGAAGAAGTAAAAATGGAATATATGTTAGGTAGATTAGTTAGAGGGGAAAAAACTAATGAAGGGTAAAAAGCAGCCAGCTATTCAAATATTAGGAGGATGAACATTCTAGGCAGAGGGAATAGCAGGTACAAAGGTGGTGGGGAAAGTTTGTCCCTTTGGAGGAGTTAGAAGAAGGCCTGCCTATGTATATAACTGGAGCATAATAAGCGGGAGGAGAGGAATAGCAGTTGAGATGGGAAAAGCAGACAAAGATAAGGTTATCAGGACCTTTGTAGGCTGTACTAATTATCTACTGCCATATAACAAATTATCTCCCCAAAATAACAGTACATAACTGCACACATCTCATATTGTTTCTCTGAGTCAGGAGTCTGGCAGTGGTTTAGCTGTGGTTCTGACTCAGGAGCCCTCATGAAGCTGCAGTCAGGCTGTCAGCCAGGGTTATAGTCATCTCAGAGTTGGACGGGAACTAGAGAGTCCACTCCCCAGCTCACCCACGTGAATGCTGGCACACCTCAGTTCCTCACTGGCTACTAGCCTGCGGCTGTAGTTCCTTTCCACGTGAGTCTCCCATAGGGCTGCCCACAACATGGTATTGCTTCCTTGGAGAGAAAGATCCAAGAGAGTGAGAGAGAGAGTAGGCAAAGAGAACACCCAAAATAGAAACTGCCGTCTTTTATGGGCTAAATTTAGACGTGGCATGCCATCATTTCTGACATATGCTATTGGCCACACAGACCATGCTTGGTACAGTGTGGAAGGGAACTACTCCAAGTGTGACTCTCAGGAAAGGAGATCATCAGGGGCCGTCTCAGAGGCTCAGTATCACACAGGCTATGATACAAAGTTTGTATTTTATTCCAGGGGGTTATAATTAGGGTAGTAGTGTAATGTGGTTCATATTTCTAAAATACTGTTCTGGCTGCGAGAGCTAATGGATAGATTAGAGAATAGGCACAAGCAGAAGCAAAGAGACTGGGCAGGAGGTTATTGTCGTCCTGATAAGAGGTAATGAGGTCTTTATCTGAAATGGCACTTCAGTGAGGGATACAGACATATTTGGAATATACTTTAGAGGATACAGAATTCACTTTTCCATTCAATGCAAAATGCCAATGCAGTTAACACCCAGCCTAGAACACGTTGGTTGCCACTTGTTCTATCCCCTGTTCTCATTGTTTATGAAAAATCATAAAAGATAACAGTATCTTAACAAATCTAATCTCATCAAAGAGATTTTTAGTCACTCAAATATAGTATTTTTCCTACTGTCCACACTTTCACACCTAAATTATGCCATGTTATAAATAAGACATAGGCATGGCTAAATACTAATTTTACAAAACACTATATTTAATCTGAGTGGTAATAATAACAAAGACCTCACATTTATTGGGATCTTATTATATGTTAGGTATTTTTCTAAAGACTTTAACTCTTGTTCCATCAGGTCAATATTATTTTTCTCATTTTACATAAGAAATTGATACTCAAGACATGAAATGACTTCTTCAATATCCCAAAGTTGGTAATTAATTGAGCCCACATTTAAATCTAGGTCTATCTTATTTCAAAATCCATGCTTTTAACCAATATGTGGTCTGCTGTGTCTGTTACCTCTTTTCGTACAGATTTCATAGAAGATTCCTCAACCATTTAGTTTTTTAACCATTAAATCCATTTTTCTTTTTTGATTAATAAAAGGATCAAATAAATACTCATCTAGGAAAAAATTATATAAATACTTAGTAAATTGTTGATATTTCTTAAGAGGCAAAGATAAAGATAAGAAAATTATTTCATACTGTGTTGGATTTTCATCCTTTGGAAAAAGGTCTTTTTTGTGGGGTGACACCTAACATAAGATCTACCCTCTTTAACAGAATTTTAAGTGTATGATACAGTGTTACTAACTAATGGGCACGATGTTGTACAGATCTCTAGAACTTATCTTGCATAATTGAAACTTACTGTTCATTAATTGGTAACTCAGCCCTTTCACCCTCCCCCAGCCAGCATCCCACTCTGATTCTATACATTTGACTGTTTAGGTACCTCATACAGGTGGCATCACGCAATATGTGTCCTTCTGTGACTGGCATATTTCACTTAGCATAATGTCGTCTAGACCCATTCATGTTGTCATATATTTCATAATTTCCTTTTTAAGGCTGAATAATACTCCATTGTATGTATATGCCATATTTTCTTTATCCATTTATTCATCAGTGGATAATTAGGTTTTTTACACATCTTGGCTGTTCTAAATAGTGCTGCATCAAACATGAGAATGCTGATATCTCTTCAAGATCTGGATTTCAGTCCATTGATAAATACCTAGAAGTGGGATTGGTACATCAGGTGACAGTTATATTTTTAAATTTTTCAGGAACCTCCATAGTATTTTGCGTAGTAGCTTCACCATTTTGCATTCTCACTGACAGTGTACAAGAGTTCCAATTTCTCCATATTTTCATCAACACTTGTCTTTTGGGCTTTTTCATCATTGTTGTTTTAAGTAATAGCCATCCTAACAGGTATGAGGTGATATCTCAAGTCTTAACAAAGATAATAAGATTGAAACCTTACCATGTATCCTTTCTATCCACAGTGGGATGAAACTAAAACTTAGAATATGTTTTTGAATAGGAGTAATACTGATAAATGTAGTTTTGGAAATGGAGATGATTATAAGGAATATAGAAAAAGAAAAGTCTCTCCATCCAAGCCTTTGTACTGAGTCCATCTGAAACTATGCTATTGACAGAGGCTATTCATAGAGGAACAGATCATTATTTTTTAAAAATGTGCATTAGTTACCACCCCTTTATTTAAAACATATGGGATGGCTTCTATATGCTATGTATTATAATAAAGGAATCAAAAAGATGTAATGTAATTTTCTTAACAAATCCCCAAGATGAGAGTGGTATTATATATTAAACACTGAAATTCAGGGGGAGGGGAGGTGTGTCCAAGGTTACACACTAGAACAGCAGTTTTCAACATTTTTGTCTCAAGGTACAAATAAACTAATTACTAACATTCTGTGGCACACCAAAAATATATTTTTTTGGCAATCTGACAAAAAATAGATATAATTTTTATTCATTCACACTGGATAGCTATTGTTGTGTTCGCTGTTGTCATTTTTTATTTGACAATCTAAGGGAAAAAAGGTCAATGTCCCCAACTAATTAGTCAGGTATTGCCTGTTTTAAAAATTCTTGTGCCATACCGGTTAAAAATCGCTGTACTGAAAAACGATAGAGGTAGGCTATTGATCAGGCCTTCTTTCCGGCGGCTGGCCCTCTCTGCTGTTCCACACTGTGCTTGCTTTGTGCATAACTTTGTGCTCAGCCTGGAAGTAGAAAAGCAAGGAATGAAAATTTATAATAATCCATTTTCTGTATTTTGGGACCTTAAAAACTATTTACTTTAACATGAATTCAGTTCTTAGGAAAGAAAGTATTCTCCTTCACCTTTTTTGGATTTTTTTCCTCAATAATTATGAGAGTATAAGTTTTTTGTTTTCTTTTTTTTTTTAATTATTTTATTGTTGTTCAATTACAGTTGTCCGCATTTACCCTCCCCCCACCCCACCCCAGGCAAACCCACCTCCCTCCCTTGCTTCCCCCCTCCCCCTTGGTTTTGTCCATGTGTCCTTTATAGCAGTTCCTGAATACCCTTGTCCCCCTTCTCCCCTTCCCCTTCCCCTCTGGTTACTGCCTGAATGT
>PVJI01031891.1:0-12724 GCA_004026765.1 Micronycteris hirsuta
TGTCCCACATCTTCACTAGTGTGAATAATGATGCAGTGCACACGAGAGTGCAGATACCTCTTTGATATCCTGTTTTCATTTCTTTTGGAAATACACCAGTAGTGGAGTTGCTGTTGCACATACATGGTAGGTCTATCTTCACTCTTTTTAGGAACCTTGATGCTGTTTTTCATAGTGTCTGTATCAGTTTACATTCCCACCAATAGTGCAGAAGAATTCCCTTTTCTTACATTCTGGCATGTTAACTCCTGTCTTTTTAATGGTAGCCATCCTAACAGGTGTGAGATGATACCTCATTGTGATTTTGATTTGCTTTTCCCCAATGATAGTGATGTTGAGTACCTTTTAATGTAATTGTTGGCCATTTGGATGTCTTCTTTGGAGAAATGTCTATTTAGTTCCTCTGCTTAGTTTTTTAATCAGCTTGCATGTTGTTATTGAGTTGTATGAGTTCTTGTTGCATTGGCTGCAACTTCCAGTGCAGTGCTGAACTGAAGTCACAAGAGTACATATCCCCCTCTTATTCCTCATCTTACGGGGAAAAGCATTCTTTTATTATTGAGTATTATGTCAGTTGTAGGGGGGTTTTATAGTTGCTTTTTATCAGGCTGAGAAAATTTTCTATTACTTGGCTGAGTGTTTTTATTAAGAATTTTTTTTTCCGAAATACCTCTCTGCATCTATTGAGATGGCCATAAGACTTCATCAGGATATATGACCCTTCTTATATATTGTTGAATACTACTTTCTAAAGTATGGTCTATGACTTATTGTCTTCCTTTTTCCAGGCTAATACTGCATAGACAAGGCATTTTATAAATGCTTGTTGAATCAAATTAAATTGGATCCTTGCCTTAGCAACAGAAACTTTCATACTCACTCAAGATAATGAAAATTCAACTTTCTCGATCGTATCTTCAAAGAACTTGTTAAAGTGGAAAGATATGACATCTCGACCAACTCCCATGCTTTGGACAAACATGAGATTCCTTCTAGTGGGAAACCTGTCAATTTCTGTTTGACAGAGTTTAGATTTCAAAGGGAAAACCCAGACAGTGCGCTGGATCTCCAAATGAACTCATGATGAATGAAGTCCCCAAGTCCCCCAGTTTCTATTTGCCAGGACTGGTGCAAGCCAAGCCAATACTGTCTGACGGCAGCGCCCTCCCTTCCTCTTCAAGATGCTCTGTGGAAAATGGGTGGAAATACAAGAAAGCTTTGTGATGTCTTGGTCTTTCAGGATCTTCTCAAGAGGCTTTGGCAGCTGACTGGAGTTCCTTCAGCATTCCATAGTGTATAGACATTTTAGCTTTGGAATCGTATTAATCTGGGTTTAAACCCCAGCTATGACTTTTGATAACTGAGAAATATTGGTGATGTTATTTTACCTATTTGAACTTTTGTTCCCTCATTTAGAAAGTGAGGATAATTTAAAAAATACCTAAAATGATTAAATTGTTTCCAAGTAACTAAAATGCATTAAAAGCATCTTAAGAATGTTTGGAGGAATCTAAAAACATCTAGCCTCCCAATAAGGGACAATTACCAATGTTTGCCTCCAATAAAAAATCCCAGGCAAGCAAAGAAGCAGGAAAATAACATAAAATAAGGCAAAAACCAATCAGTATAACTATGACATAGATACAGAATTAGTAGAGAGGAACATTAAACACTGAAGTCTAGTTGGGGAGATAGACGCACCAACAAACAATTATGATAGGGTCAAATAAGACTGGCAGAAAAAATATCTGCAGAGGACGGTGAGGGCTCACAGAAGTGCGAGCAATCTCAGCCTGAGGTTGGGAATATCACACCAGTCCTTTCGGCCTCATTTGGTTGTTGCATATGAGCAGCATTCCGAGTTTCAAGACCTTTGATATTGCACTGGATTCCCCCAGGCCTGTAGCGGTCAGGCCACATTTTTTGTTGTTTTTAGTGATTCCAAATGTGATTCCAGAGTCACGGTGCTGGGGATACACCAACGGGAGAACAGAGAGTGCCAAGTGGTGTTATGAGTTTGCACACGCTCTGTGACTTGAGTATGTCTCTGGCCTTTTGGTTTTCATTAGGTGTCAATCTTGTAAATGCACTTTAAGTCACCTGTTGGCTATTAACAGCAGAAGTCAAGCGCTTTCTCAGGGAGGGGAACGACAGGGTCAGCATTCTGTTAGCAGAGAGTGAGGTTCTCCTGAAATGTGGTGAAATAAGACTTCACTGTGATTACATTCTACAGTGCTAGAAAATAACAGTAACCAAGCTATGTTAAAGTATACAAAAGTATTATTAATATTACCTCTGACAGGAAGCTATCCTTATTTCTTCCTTTAAGATAAACTGTGTATCTTATACAAGGAATTCTTGGTTAAGGGAAAGCACAGGGACAACTGCTGTGTTAGTGTTCTGTTGCTACCGTAACAAATTACCACCACTTCGTGGCTTTAAGCAGCATACATTTATTATCTTACAGGTCTGGAGGTCAGAAGTCTAAAGTCAAGTTCACTGGGTCAAGATGTTGGCAGGGCTGCTCCCTTCTAGAGGCTCTGAGGACAAAACCTGTTTCCTCGTCTCTTCAAAGCTCTTGCAGACAGCCACAGTCCTTGGCTTGTCACCCTCTTCCTCCGACTTCGAAGGCGCTCAGTCCAGTTTTGTTTCCTTCATCATATCATCTCCTCTGACTCTGACCCTCCTGCCTCCCTCTTAGAAGGACCGTTGTGGTTATATTAGGCTGACTCAGATAATCCAACATAATCAACTATCCCAGATCCTTCATTTAATCACGTGGGCAAAGTCCCTTTTGTCATATGTGGTATCTTTAAGAGATTCCAGAAATTAGGATATGGATGTATTTGGGGGTCTGTTATTCAGTCTACTATTTGCTGGTATGTATGTTCTTGAGCTGACTTTTAATGTTCTTTAAAATTTATAAAATTTAGATTGTATATTTACATTGGTATTCTTTTCTTTTTCCACTTAACTTTATATTATTTGTTCATCCCATTATACTTTTATTAGATAATGCTTTTTTACAGCTGCCTAATTAGGGCCATATCATACTTTACTTAGCTATTACATGATAAATTTTAATTGTTCAGAATCCTTGGTTGCAAATAATATAAATCTGACTCTAGCTGGCTAAGCAAAGAGAGGAAGTTATGGGCTCTGGTACTCTGGTGAAGTGCTGACCACCCACGCTCCGTGGGACGTAGCTGGGCTTTAGGAGCCGCTGACACAGGGCTTCCAACAGGGCCAGGACACACCCTGTCCTCAGGTTCCTTTTACGCTCTCTCATGGAAGCCTATTTTCTCCCTCCTGTCCTTGTTCCATCTACTGGGGTGGGGCTCTCTGACCACAAGATCTCTACTCAACCTGGTCATTGCAAGCCCTCTGACAAAAAGCAAAACCCCAGTTTCATCAGAGCCAGAATTTAATCTCAGGGAGTCCGATTGCAGGTCCTGAGGATATGGGTCCTCGCTCCTCAGGGTGGTCCACAGACCAATGGCATCAGCAGCACATGGGGGCTTGTTAGGAATGCAGGACTCAGGGCCCGTGCAGGACGTGATGACTCGGGATCGGGGTTGTAACAGCATCCCAGGTTTGCATGCCGTGGATGTTTGGGAAGTACTATTGTAGTAACCACCTTGTTTCTCTCTGTCCGTTTTTGTGGGTGTTGACAAAGCCTGTGTCGACTGGTCAGCAATCAAGGGGAAAGGGGGAGGGTGGTCCAGAAAGACGGAATGAAAACAGGCAGCTCCACAGGCGTTGAGAACTACACTCACACCGACCGACCTTTATCTCTGCATGGCAGTTTCTTGTACCGTGGGCAGCTAAACCATCATAGCCTGGATCTGCAGCTGTGTCATCCACAAATGGTCTAATTCACCCCAGGAAAATGTGGCCTTGATGAGTAAGTCTGGGATCTCTCCCGTTTGGACTCTGTCCCTGCCTGACTTCCCCCAGAGATTCAGCTAATTTGTCCTTCCGTATGTTTGTTATTACAAGGGCAAGGCTTGTAGGATGTAGTGTCATTTTGTTGATCACCTGCACACGTCACCTGTGGAGACTTGCATCTGGGATTGCTGTGATTCTTTTCCCATTAAGAAGAATGCACAGACCTACCTTGTTTTTTTTGCGCTTCACTTTATTGCACTTTGCAGCTGTTGTACCTTTTTTTGCTATTCAATATTCATAACTCTTTTTTTGCTTTTTAACTTTATTACAGATATCCCCCTTTCCTACTACTCTGCTCACCTTCACCCAGCCCCTACCCTTCCTTCCCTCTGGATATCACCACATGGTTGTGTCTGTGGGTCATGCATATATGATCTTTGGTGAATCTCTTCACCTTCTTTCATCCAGTCTACCCCTCCCCTTCCCTTCTGACAGCTGTCACTCTGTTCCATGTGTCCATGCCTCTTTCTATTTTGTCTGTCAGTTTATTTTGTTCATTAGCTCCACATGTAAGTGAGGTCATATGGTATTTGCCTTTTTCTGACTGGCTTATTTCACTCAGCATAATAATCTCCATTTCCATCCATGCTGTTGAAAAGGAAAAGATTTAAGACTCTCCACCAGCAAAAAGAGTATGACTCACTTTATTGTGATACTTGCCTCATTGTGGTGGTCTGGAACCGAACCCAAAATATCCCCAAGGTGTGCCTGTAGTTTTCCAGCTGTTGCTAGCCAGGGAAATGTCCAATCTTGAGTAACACTCAGAAGGAAAACTAAAGGAATTTGCAGAATGATTTTTTCTTTCTTTTTAAAGTAATTTTTTATTTTTCAATTACAGTTGACATATAATATTATATTAGTTTCAGGGGTACAATACGGTGAGTCGACATTTATATAATTTATGAAGCGATCATCCCAGCAAGTCTAGTGCCCGTCTGACACCACACAGTCATTACAATACAATGAACTGTATTCCCTATGCCATACCTTACATCTCCGTGTGCTGTTTTTGTAACTGGCAATGTATAATCTTAATCCCTTCTCCTTTTTTACCCACCCCCCAAACCTCCTCTCATCTGACAACCATCAAAGTATTCTGTGTCTATGAGTCTTTTTCTGTTTTGTTTATTTTGTTTTTTAGATTTCACATATAGGTGAAATCATATAGCATTTGTCTTTGTTGGACTTATTTCTCTTAGTATGAATCGAATATCCTTAGTATGAGTCGACTACTGTATGAGTTCTTTTCATATTTTACATAGTAAACCCTTATCAGATACATAATTTGCAAATATTGTCTCCCATTTGGTTGGCTGCCTTTTTGTTGATAGCTTCCTTCGTTGTACAGGAGCTTTTTAGCTTGACGTAGTCCTTCTTGTTGAATGTTGTTTCTGTTGCCTTTGCTTTGTGTGTCAGACCCAAATCATCACCATTACTGGTGTCAAGGAGCTCACAGCATGTATTCTCTTCTTGCAGTTTCATGGCTTCAGGTCTTAATTTCAAGTCTTTAGTATGTTTTGAGTTGATTTCATGTATTGTGTAAGATAATGGTCAGTTTCACTCTTTTGCATGTGGCTATAAACACCATTTATTAAAAAGACTATATTTCCCCCGTTGTGTATTTTTGGTTCTTTGGTTGTAAATTAATTGATCATATATGTGTGCATTTATTTCTGGCTATCTTTGATTCCATTTGTCTATGTGTTGGTTTTTATGGCAGTACCATATTGTTTTGATTGCTATAGCTTTGTAACATAGTTTGAAATAAAGGAGCTTTGTTCTTCTATCTCAGGATTGCTCTGGCTATTTAGGGTCTTTTGTGGCTCCATACAAATATTAGGATTGTTTGTTCTAGTTCTGTGGCAAAAGTCATTGAAATTTTGAAAGGGACTGCACTTGATCTGTTTTAGGTCATACAGGTACTTTAACAATATTAATTCTTCTAATTCATGAGCATGGAATACATTTTCCCTTATTTATGCCATTCAGTTTTTTTCATCAATGCATATTTTTTTTCAGTGCACAGGTCTTTTACTTCATTAGTTAGATTTATTCCTAGGTATTTTATTCTTTTTGGCGCAATTGTAAATGGAATTGTTTTTTAAATTTCTTTTTCTTGATAGCTTGTCATTGGTATAGAGAAATGCAACTTTTTTTAATATATTGATTTTATATCCTATAACTACTGAATTTATTTATTAGTTCTAACAGTTTGTTGGTGGAGTCTTTTTGGTTCTCTCTATATAATATGTCATCCTCAAATAAAAAAGTTTTACTTACGTCTTGCTTTCTAATTTGAATGCCTTTATTTTTTTTTCTTGCCTAACTGCCCTGGCTGGGACTTCTGGTACTATGTTGAATAAAAATGGTGAGAGTGTGCATCCTTGTTCCTGATATTAGAGTCTTTCAGATTTTCACCGTTGAGTATGATGTTAGCTCTGGGTTTGGCATATATGGCCTTTATTATGCTGAGGTACTTTCCCTCCATACCCCATTTGTTGAGAGCTTTTATTATGAATGAATGAAGAATTTTGTCAAATGATTTTTCTGCCTCTGTTGAGATGATCATACAGTTTTTATCTTGTATTCTATTAATACGATGTATCACATTGATTGATTCACATGTTGAACCATCTATCCTTGCATCCCAGGGATAAACCCCACTTGTTAGTGTTATGTAATTCTGTTAATGTGTTGTTCAGTTTCGCTGGCTAATATTTTGTCAAGAATTTTTCTATATCTATTCATCGGAGATATTAGGCTATAGTTTTCTTGTGGTGTCCTTCTCTGGTTTTGATATCAAGGTAATGCTGGCCTCATTAAGTGAGTTTGAATTGTTCCCTTCTCTTCCATTTTTTGGAAGAGCTTGAGAAGGATCGGTGTTAATTCGTATTTGATTGTTTGGCAGAATTCACTAGTGAAGCCATCTGGTCCTGGGCTTCTGTTTGTTGGGATGATTTTGATTATTGATTCAGCTTCTTTACTAGCAAATGGTCTGTTCAGATTTTCAATTACTTCATCACTCAGCACGGTAGGCTGCATGTATGGGTGGGGTGGTCCACAGTGGCTTTCCCCTCCAACTTTGTGGCTTTGGGCACTTTTGCTTGATCATTTCGCATTAGGCGGAAGGATTTCTGGGCAAGATCAGGGCTACGCTCAGTTTCAAGGGAAAGAAATAAAACAAAACGAACCAACAAACCTATGGGTCTTGAAGAAACAGGAGGCTCGAGAATAAAAACACATCAAATCATTAAACTATCACTTCAGTGATATTTCAGAATTGTCTAAATCACTCTGAAGCCAGTCTTGCTAATGAGAAGCATCCTTGGAGTTTACAGATGCTGAGAGGAGAAGGAATTTCTCTGTGAGATGGCCCAGGCTGGAGCCGGTAAAATGATCCAGCGGAGCAATATTGCCCTTGGAGCCGAAGCGTTTGAGTCCTGTTTGTCCAGGTGCAGCCCTCGTGGAAATCTGTCTGCCCAGCCACTTGGCCACAAAGGTGGCCAACACAGCCAGGTGTGCCCTGGGCTGGTGGGCTTAGCCTCAGGGCAACTGCACCTCTCAAGAAGGTAGGGGGGAGCCCGGGAGGGAGTCTGTGGCTCCTTGCGGGGACTTGGTGTGCCTGGAATAACAAAGGAAAGAAAGCAAAACAAAACCAAGCCACAGCCTAGGAGTTCCAACCCAGCTCAGGAGTGATGAAAGCGCAAAGAAAATAGAGCTGGAGTTCAAACTGTGGCTAGGGTTATGACAGTTAATAAATCAGTGAGTCTGGAAAATGTTAAGACTCACCAATAAAATTAGGAAGCAAGACTGTCATTCAACTAGGGTTATTTAAAAAAATAGTAATTATGAACACGTGTTTGTCTCCTCGCCGGAACAAAGCTTGCCTTCTCCTGGACAGCGTGTTGTGTATTCATAAACAGGGTCCTGCCACCGCCAGCTCCGGGGCCTTGGGTGGATTATTTAAGATCTCCGAGCCTCCGTTTTTCATCTAGGAATTGGATTTCTTAATAACTTCTCCTTGGGTGGCAGCTTTCAAATATTTGGCAGTAGCCCGGAGTAAGGAATAGAACCTTATATCATGATGCGGTGCGCTACATAAACACATATACCACATGTATGACCCAAAGAAAACGTCCATAAATATGTTTCATTACTGCAGTTGATGCATATTTTATTCTTGTCTTCATTGCATTTTAAGAAATACTGGTTGTGACCCACTAAACTGATTTCATACCTTAAGGTTTCATAAAGTTCACTTTTTAAAAATTACCATCGTGGGTTCATCTGCCTATTCAAATATGCACTGTGCATACAGAGCCTAGCTTACAGCAGGTAATCAATTAATATGAGCTCCCTTCCTTCTTCCTTGGGCAGCCAAATTTAACAATAGCTACAATTTGTACTTTGTGTTTCTAGGACATCTGTATGTGTGATGCTTATGTAGTTTTCGGAATTCGGCGAACTAAATACTCATTACTGTGGGCTTCTCAATCTCAGTGCTGACTTGAGGTGGGCCGATGACAAGCCATTACCTTTGACTCTACACCAAGGAATTTACGTGATCCTGGCGTGTGTTTAATCTGCAGTAAACTAACCAGCAACCCAAGAAGTAAACATTTTTAAAGGCTCACTGCACATTGATTGTTCGTGTGGGAACATGGCCTTACATTTCCATAAAACATTGTGCTTTTTCATGTATTTTCATGCATGCTATTTCATTGGTCCCTCGCAGGCACTCATGCTGCTGAAAGCAGCAGCTGATTCTCGGCTTGGATGGGATGAACTGGGAGCCGAGGATTGCAGGTGTGCTCTGGACCCTGGATGCAGACCGAGATCGCCCAGGGAACTTGAACAATATAGCTAATGCCTGTGCTCCAGAGAGCCAGCTTTGGATGGTTTGGACAAAGCCCGAGAGTCAGTATTTTCCAAAATGGCTTTAGATTGGTCCAGCGTGCAGTCAGGGTTAAGAGGCACTGGGTGACACCGTGCTGGGATTGAGACGCTGATATATAAATAAAGCTAGGTTTCATAACACAGCAGATCCTTTTTCTACTCCCCTGTACCCTCCAACTCCCGTTAAAGGCTACTTGGAGAATCTGTGCTGAAAAACAGCTCTGGCAATTTGTTCCAATCATCACATGTGTTCATCACAAGTACAAAACCCAGTTCCCTAGAAAATATTCTCAGTGAAGTCTTCTGGCTCATTCTGACTGGCTTGTTTTCTGAGCTCGTGCGAGCTGTGGTGTCTAACTTCTCGCCATTCTGTCTTCATGGGTAAACCTCAGGATGGCAGAGCGTCTGTCTCGCTCTCTGAAGGCTGCTGACAACGGAAACTTATATGAGACCCTCCCTTCCCTTTGCCCCAGGGCTTTGGATTCCCTGCTCACTATCACACCCCCCAGATTATGTTGTGCTGGATTTTTGAATGAGCTACCTTCACTTGCAGGCTGTGAGTCCTTCAGGGCACACGCTCTATTTTAGATCATTTTTTGTTTCCCAAACCTAGCGTGGGGCCTGGGATGAGGCCCAGACTCAGCCTATTTTGTGGAAGGGGTAATCAGCTGACTCTAGAGCCCAGAGCAGGTGGGTGGCTCTGTTCCTTCTACCTCTTGGCCCTGTTGCTGCGAAGATGGGTTTTCTTTGTCGTGTTATCAAAGGAAAATAAATTGAGACTTGGTGTCTCTTGCTCACCATTAAGAAACTGTGAAGTATAAAGCCCTGTGCCGTGGTGTTCCCAATGAAGATGAGGTCCCGTCTTAGGGCACATTTTTCACGAGACAATCCATCACGCTGGACTTTGAGAGACATAGCTGTGGGATTTGGTCCGCTGACACCCTGATGTAATACTGGATGCCAGGGACTGCTGCACCAGGGGTCCGTTCCCTGACCTGAAGCTCCCTGTACCTTCATTTCTTTACTTATAATAGTGGTGACCCTAATGCCCAACTCCCAGGGTGATGCTGTAATGAACGGGAAAGTTCCCAGGAACAGTCATAAAAACGATTTCTCTTACAAACCCTCAACTGAGTGGGGTTTCTGCCCTGTGTGGACCACACATCAAATCACAGCTCTTTCAAGTTTCCTTTGATGAAGAAACATAACTGAATAGGCGTATGGCAAAAGATACTGTTTTTCTAAATTAAAATTTGGATTTTACCTAAAAATATGTTCACTTATATTTATGACACATGCAAGCGATTTACCTTCGTTCTCTTTGAATCTGGTGTGTTTAATAATGGCATGATTACTCTCTCTAAATATCACTAGACATGCTGCTAGGCGTACTTACCACTAAACATAACTTTGAGCTATGCTGGTAGGAAAGGAAATCCTGGAAGGCTGTGTGGTTTATTCACTTATTTGCCTGTGCATTAATTCATTCAACAAACACTGATCACTCACTTTTTGCCACGCACAGAGAAATATGTTGGAATTCAGAGCAAAAGAGATTATCTTTGTCCCAGGAGCTCACATTTCCTGCAAAGGAGGCAGGCACATCTACAAATGGCTATACTGCAGTATGATAGGACTGTAATAATATTATAAACATTTTCTGAGCTCCCAGGGTTGAGTCAGAGACTGCTCTGGGGTTGAGAATATATTGTGGGCACACAGCACTGGCCATCAAGGGCTTATACACTAGCATTAGGGGAAAAGTTACAATTGGACCATTATAGGCCCAGAGGTGAAATCTGCTAACTATCACTGGGGGAATCATGGAAGATTTCCTAGAGGAGGTGATGGTTGTGCTGAGCCTTAATGATTGAGTAGGGCATTCCAAATGAAAGCTATGTGAGGTGGAAGCTATGGGGGAGGTTATGCAGAGAGAGAGGACTTTCCTCTCAGAGAAAACAGCACCTGCCAGTGTGTGGTTGCACCTGAGGGAGTGAGAAGAAAGGAAAAGGCCAGATCATACAGGGATTTGTACCCCTTAGTAAGGAGTGTAGACTTCATTCCGCGATGCTGAGCCTTCAGGCAGAAATTCGACATTGTCAGAGTTGTGCCTTAGGATGATTCTTTAATAACAATAAAGAAAATGGACTTCTTGGAGATAGGAATGGGCAAGAATGTTTTCAGTGAGAAAGGGTAGGACTCTGACCCACTTATCCAAAAGGAAATTGATGAGTGCTTGAACTAGAAACAGTGGTGTTGAGTAGGGAAGGAAGAGGGATGGACACTTCAGATATAGAGTGCACGGATCAATAGAGAGTGTTAGAGCATCAGATTGGGAGCATGAGGACGGGTGGACGTCAGAGTGACTGCTAGGCTTCTGGTTTCAGTGATTTCGGGGGCTGATACATGGTGACGCCCTAGGGATGGTAAGAAATTACTCCGTCTGTTTCTTGGCTAATTTTCAGGTTGCCATTTGAAGAAGCCATCACTGTCCAAGGTGCAGAGTGACAGCTGGTTCATGTGTGCAAGTTCTTTTAGGCTAGGAACATGGTTTTGATAGATATATAATCATTTACATATACTTTATATTTATGCATAATAAATATATGGATTTATTATAGACCTATGCCGACCTATATATGTGTGTGTTTGTATAAATACACACACACTGACCCGTATATATTGAATGTATCTGTATGAGCTGGCATATAGAGTGACCACACTTGTTTTGGTGACCACCCATGCATTTAAGTACATCGCTTTATTTCCTTAACAGCAAGTGACTGCAGCAGGACGGGGTTAAGGTTATGCACAAGGGTTCTGGAGCCAGATGGCGTGGGCACAAGCCCCGCATCCACCTATCACTTGCAGACTGAACTGGGGTAGTCATATCACCGCTTCCTCCCTGAGTCTCCCCCTCTATGAAGTGGTCATAACAATTCCACGTGCCTCCGAGGGGCGTTGTGAGGATTAAATGAGTTCATCAGTGGTACCTCATTTAGCACATGGCCTGCCTGGCACACACTAAGTGCCCTGTGATTGTTCTCTCTCATTGTCATGCCAAGAACATCTCCATGGCCCAGATCCCCAGAGGGCCCCTGATGCTGCTTGAATGACATGTCCCCTGTTGCTGACTTGCAGAGGCATCCCTGCCCCAGGCTCTGTGCCACAGGCTATGTATGCAAGGATTACTTCCATTGATTGCACAACCAAGTTATGAGGTCCTACAGGTTAGGTCCTACAGGTAACTCGCTTGCATGTTTTTAGTTCAAGCACTTATCAATTTCCTTTTGGTAACTGGATCAGATTCCCACCCTTCTAAGAAGTCCATTTTCCCCATTGCTGCCATGACCCCAGTGTGACAGACTAAGAAACAGAGACCTAAGATGTTAAACAACCTGCCTGAAGCCACACACACAGTGAGTAGAGGAACCAGGACCCAACCTCCCAGGACTGCCTGGCTCTAATGCCCTTGGATGTGATCCAGGCAGTTGCTAGGGCAGCCAGTGACCACAGCAGTGAGCCATTTCCAATAGGACACTGGCTGGCAGGGCCTCGTTATTCCAACAGCAACAGCATCCCTGGTTCCCAGGGGGGTGGTCCAGTGCCGTAGGATGCTGAGGGGTCCTTCCCTGTTTCAGAGAACAATTCTGCTTCCTCCTTCATCTCCTCTCCGAGCCACTCAGACCACCACAATCAAGTCCCCCCTCCTCATCTTTTCTTTAAGGATTTATCCCCGCTTACAGAAACCTTGAAACAAAAGATCCAATTTAGCAGGCTGCAAAACATCAGAAGAATATGATCTGGAAAAGATTATTTTCAATGGCAATTGCCTTGACTGTGTTTAACTGACCCACAAAAGCCACTTAGAGGAGAATAT
>PVJI01031892.1:0-12723 GCA_004026765.1 Micronycteris hirsuta
GAGGTAAGCAAGCAAAATACAACCAGAGAAACAAATTATAACCAGAGACATTGAAATTTAGAACAATCTGGCAGTAACCAGAGGGGAGGGGGAGGGGGATAATGGGGACAAGGGTATTCAGGAACTGCTATAAAGGACACATGGACAAAACCAAGGGGGAGGGTGGAAGCAAGGGAGGGAGGTGGGTTTGCCTGGGGTTAGGGGTGGGGGGTAAATGCAGACAACTGTAAGTGAACAACAATAAAATAATTAAAAAATATGAAAGCTCACTGAGAAGATACAACAATGAAGAAAGATTGTTAAAAATAAGAGAAAGTAAAGGTAACTTATCTGAACACAGTTGGAAACTTAATGATACACTTCTTTCAGAAAATGAAAGATAACGACAAAGAATAGGTAAAAATAAGTAAGATTTTGATAACAATTGGCAAGCTTACTCTAATGTATCACTATATCTGCCTCAATCTTTGTAACCTGCATATAGAAAATATATATTCTTTTCAAACTTTTATGAAAAATGTGCAGCAAAAAGATCAATCATTAATAGAGCCCCCCAAATTTGGTATACTTAAGGAAAAAACAAGTATTCAGGCCACATGCTCTGATTACAATGCAATAAAATTAGAAATTAACAACAAAACCATGGAGAAAATAATTTAAAATAATTAGTTTTGAAGAGGGGAGCAGGGTAAGGGTGGAGGTAATATTAATTTTCATATTTTTGTAAAATTTATACCTTTCTACTAAGACTTGTGATATTACCTCTGTAATTAAAAAATAAAATCTATTAAAGAAAAAACAATTAGCAAGTTATTTCTTCAGTAAAGTAATAGAACCTCAAATGTTCTCTTTATCTTCTAATCTTATAACATCCCTGTGACTAATGTAGAGGTAGGCATTATTCCAATTTGATGTGGTGAGAAACTGAGGTAAGGCTACAAAGCAGGTGAAAAAATAAGTGGCTGAATCATTTCCTCTTTTGGAGGCTTACCAGATGATTCTACATTTCATCCAGACATCTGTTTTATAGAATGACGTGAACAAGATCATGCACTTGTTTATGCACACAAATCAAAATCGTACTATAAAGATAAAATAACACTGTTGAAGCTTTCTTAAAATGTAATCCACTCTAATATTCTGAGCAGAAATAATTTTTTTCAGACTTTTTGGTTTGCCAAGGACAAATTCTAGCTTCTGATGGAAACAATAGAATTCACTGTGAGCCTCCTTCTCTGAGAGGTAAAGACAAGTAAGTGATGATTCTTATTATAAGGTACAAGGATTTTTATTTCTTGGAATTAACAAGATATTTCTGTGTTTCTTAAAGTTTATGATCCCTTATTTTGATTAAAAAAACTTTTCAAAAAATAAATATCTTAACCATTGAAGAACAGACAGAATGTTTTTCTTTAAATAACAGAATACACAAAATAATGAAAGCAATCTTTGCTTATTCAAAATGATTTATAATAAGAAATATATACTTGGTTTTTCATCATTCCTGGCACAGAGCTGCCTGGAATTTACTAAATGATGGAAGTGATACAAGTGTCTTTTGTTAGTGAAGGTGGAATGCCCCTAAGTAACCTAATAATTGGGGACTGGTTTCCAGGAGAACCAACCATGTGATCAGAGGGTTAAGATTTTCAGGGGAGGAAAAAGGGGCTGGAGGTTGAGTTCAATCAACAATGGCCAATGATTTAATCAATTGTGCCAAAGTAATGAAGCCTCCATAAAAGCCTGAAGAAGGCGGTTTCTGAGAGCTTCCAGGCTGGTGAATATTCAGAAGTGTGGGAAGAGTGACACCTGGAGAGGGTGCTGAAGACCGGTGGCCCTTCCCACATACCTTGCTGAGTGCATCTCTTCACTCTGGCTTTTGACTTAAAGTCTTTTATGATAAACTGGTAATCTAGTAAGTAAAATGTTTCTCTGAGTTCTGTAAGCCACTCTAGCAAATGAATCAAATCCAAGGAGAAGGTCACCTGATCTATGGCATAGGTGACAACCTAGACTTATGATTGGCATCTGAAGGGGGTGGCAGTCTTGTCTGACTGGGCCTTTAACCTGTGGGATCTGATACCATCTTTAGTGTCAGAATTGAACTGAACTGTAGGATACCCAGCTGATGTCCTAGAATTGCTTGGTGTGGGGAAAAATTCTCCCACACGTTAGAGCAGGATCTTAAAACCAAATCTGCAAGAAAGAAGGTTTAAAATCATCAAACTCATTGACAACCCAATAAGATTTAACATTAAACTCTAGGCAGAGCCATGAATGAGTACTCAAGTGCATTAAGATCCAAGCAAGAATCATCAACACTGAGTGGGATTTATTAAACATAATACCAGGATGTATTATACATAATACCAGTCTAAATGATATATGCTTAGATTACTTTTGCACTGTTGAAAATTTCCCTTTAAAACCTAAGATAATTTCTAATTCCTTTATTTGAACTTCATTCTTTTTACCATTTGTTTCTGCTGCAGAATTCAACTCACTGATGTAGTATTATGATCCCACATACTCCCTTTCCCTTCCCTTGGCAACTGTTCCATCTGTAATTTTCTAGCTGTCCATTCCACCATTCTCTCCTTTCATTTTGTCTTTGTCTCTTTATTCCATTCAAAGGGTGAAGTTGTTGGAGTTTTGGGTGAAGGTTATTGCATCTGACATCACTACGTGCCTTCCTGGGGCTTGTTTGGGTATCACCTTTCCACTTGTTCTCAGGGTGATGTGCAATTTCATAGCGTTGTTAGTACAAATCCACAGCTCTGGTGAAGTCTGAGGGTAATTTGAAGGGCCAGCTGGTCCTGTAATCATGGATGACGAACCTAAAGTTAGTACTTGGAGTTGGGATCCAAATAGGTGCCAGAGGCTTGGGTTCTATTTAAAGGAGAACATCTTCGTGTTTCCCAGCTGTATGAGCCCTTGGCAACTCCAGAATCATGGGGTTTCTTTCAAGAAGCACCTGTTTGCATTGTAGCCTGAATTTGTAGCAAATTATTTCTACACAGTTGGAAATAACATCAAATTGGCTCTTTTACCAGGCATGCTGGACGGAAGCATTTGGATTTCATAGATGTTTGTGTGTTCTTGTAGTGTGAAATGCCTTTATTTAAAACAAATACATTTTCCAGCTCATTATCCCACAGTATGAAGCCCAATTCTGTTAAAAATAATTACAATGACTGAATTATTTTGCTGAGAAAAACAGGTATCCACATGTCACTCTGAATCTAAACTTTTGTTTCCAACAGTTATCTTGATGCATCATCCCAAGATATTAAGACTTGAACATTTAAAGAATATTTCCCTAAGGTTATTGTCATAAATATTTTCACTGGTTTGATGAAAACCCTCTTAGATTTCATCAAAAAGGAGGGAGTTTCTTTTATCCTGTTGGGAGGAAAATGAAAGATTCATCTGATAACTTGCTGTTGTATAATATAGAAAATCTAATTTGCCTTGGGAAATTAAGAGTAAAAATCTAAGGAGATAGATCTTTAAAGATGCAAGAATTCCAATTCTCACACCAAATCTGACATCTTTGGGACCTCTGTCATGAACTTCAAACACACCATACTCTGAGCTCTGTCCACGTTTACCTTTGCTTGGACTAGACAAGGCTCATTTGCAGGCCTTAGTCTTCCCTTCACCTTTGATTTGAAGAGAATTAAAGAATAGGTGGGTGAAGGAGACAGTGAGAAGAAGAGAATTGAATGCTTTTTTCACCAGATATTTTTTTAGTGTCTGAACTTACATGTTACTTGTGTGATTAGAGTTGATCACTAATTCTCGATAAGCTTTATAAGGTTATTCAGGGAGGATGAAGAATTCCTCCAGGAAAATACAATTTTTGCAGTAACTGTTTTGGTGAGCAACAGATTTGCCTATAACCACATAGGCTCTCCCAAAAAGAACTCTGGGCAGAGGAACTCTGGTCCCTACAGGTACATTTTCCTGGCCCTCAAAGGTATTCTTTGAGTACTGCTGTGAGATGTTGGGAAATGCTATATTTTATACCCTCCCCTCAGTGATTCACACTGCACTTTAACACATTAAAAATTCAAAGAAGTTCTTCAATAAAGTGTTTGTTTGACTTTATTTAACCCAAATTTCCCAAACTTATATGGTCATGGTGCCCTTTCCATATGCAATATTTATTAACATTCTGTGATTCCACAGAAGGAATGTTATTTTTTGCTTAAAGAGTTTTGTGGTAAAGATTTTCAGAATTATCTCCTGATATACAGGTTATGGGTGGTAAGAAATATCATAAACACTGATATTACCAAAAGTATTGTAAAATCTTAGACGATGTGTGAAGGCCCAGGATGTAAGGAGAGGGTAGCAGTGAATAAAAGAAATATGTAATTCATTCTCAAATCTGGTTTAGGATTTTCTGAAAGAGTTGTCATTCTCATTTTTTTTTAAAGTATCACAGTTTGTTCCTGGGATGTAAGCTAGTATTTACAGAAACTTTTATACATGTGTAACATGGCTGGGAAGTGAGGGCCTGGTTAAATATCAATGCAGGTTCAATTTTCGGAGGAAACAGTTCAAATTTTATATTTAAAAACTTTATTTTATTTTATTTTTTTAATAATTACTTTATTGTTGTTCAATTATAGTTATTTGCATCCTCTCTCTTCTCCACCTCCCTCCGCCTCCAACCCCAGCCCCCTCCCCAGCTTCCCTCCTCCCCCTTTGTTCTGTCCACATGCCCTCCATAGTGATTCCTGAAAACCCTTCTCCCCTTTGTCCTCTCCCCGCTCCCCCCTGGCTATTGTTAGACTGTTCTTAATTTCAGTCTCTCTGATTATGTTCTGCTTGCTTTCTGCTTTTGTTGACTATGATCCAGTCAAAGGTGAGATCATATGGTATCTGTCCCTCACCGCCTGGCTTACTTCACTTAGCATAATGCTTTCTGGTTCCATCCATGCTGTTGCAAACGGTATAAGCTTCTTCTTCCTTTCTGCTGCATAGAATTCCATTGTGTAGATGTACCATAGTTTCTTGATCCATTCATTTGTAGATGGGCACTTAGATTGTTTCCAGCACTTGGCTATTGTGAATTGTGCTGCTATGAACATTGGAGTGCATAGGTTCTTTTGAATTGGTTTTTCATGGAGTTTTAAAAGGAATATGTATGTTAAAACTTTTATATTTAACGTACATATTCCTTTTAAAACTCCATGATAGAAATATTTGAGTTCCCCCTACCTCTGTCTTTCCTTTTGCATATTTTAAAAACAATTCTAACTCACCTCCTGTGTATGCAGTACTATGTTAGAAGGCAGACCTATGCCCTTGAGTAGCCAACTAGAAAAGACCAAAGGTTGGAATTTTACACTGACTAGGTAGATTGACTATAGTAGAACAGAGGAGAGGTACATTGTGGGTGGGAGGTTCACCTGAACAAACAACAGAAGAAGGAAACCTGGTCTCATCCACAGTCAGCACCAGGAAGCAGAAATAACTCGTGTTGCTTTGAGTCATGTGGTTACCAACCCTCAGTGGGATGGTTGTTTGCTGAAGGGGATGGCCTCCATCTATAGCCAGAGCCCCTTTGCTGCTTTTTATATGGATACACCTTCCTCCCAGTTTAGAAAAGGGAAGTACAAGAGTTTTGTTGAGGTCTGTAAGGAAACATTTATGAAACTCAGTTGACGTGGGGAAAAAGTCTACAAGGAATCTGAAACCCATCCCTCTAATGGATGTGATGGCAACTTCACACAAGACATCGAGAGGAGAATTTTCCAGTGCAGTCTTGGTTGTGGTAATGAAAAGCCCTCTCCAAACAGTATTGGTGGGATCTAAATGGGCTCATACTTCTACTTGGTGAAGGAAGGGAAAAGTATATTGGATGATAGCTAGAAACCTAGATAGTGAGCTTCTACTGGAACGTTGATGATATTTTCCTAGCCCTGGAAAAGAAAGGAAGAAGAGACACTTTCTAAATAAATCAATTAGTCATTTTATTCTTTTGGGAAATTTAAATGATTTGGGAAAAGGTGGAAGGGGAGTAAAAAAACTGGAGGAAAAGGTAAGGAAGGGTCAAAGTAGTTTGCTTGGTACCAAGCTAAATTGACAACCCTGCCCACGTCTCACCTTCCTATCCAAGGTGTAAGTGGACACACTCAGCTATTTCAGAGTGACCAGTAGATGTGAAAGATCACACCAAGTACTCTTTTAGGAATATTATTTCTGGTGAAAGACTAACAGAACACTCTTCCAACTCTCTTCTATGTGCAACCTTTACTTTTTATATGCTTGTTATGAGCAACTTTACCTGTAGCCTATAGTTATTTAACCAGTTAGTTGGGAGTTCCTTTCTGAGAATTAAGTAGGGCCTTGCAGTCCAAAGATAGAAAAGGCTCAAGAAGAAGAAATGAATAATTTCTGTTGAAATTAGAAAGGCTTTGGAAAATTTTCTGCTGTCTTCTGGGATTTCGATATGTCTTTTCAAGCACAATCAAATCCTGAATTTGCTGCCACACCAAGACCAGCCTGATATAGCAATGTAAGTGCTATTTTAATGAACCATCATCTCCCGTCTTAAGAATATAGAACCAGTATTTTTAAATGTAGCCTATATGGCAGGTATGACAGAATAATTATTCTGAGGGAATTTAAAAATGGTTATATAGATACATATAAAACACAAATCTGGAAAAGTGCCCTTCAAAAATACATTTCCCACAAGCATTGAAATTCTATGTTGTCACCTTTAGCAAGATATCTAAAACTCACAGCAAACACAATGAGAGAATAATCAGTAATATAAACAGTACAGCTGGTTTAACTAGAATCATTTAACTGCTTTGAGTCTATATTATAGCAGCTGAGGCTCATTTTAAGAACTAAATGTGTAAGTAAGTATGGCATCATGTATTCATAGTCTGTCTCAGTGGCAAGGATTGCTCAAAAATTAGCCCAGGTACTGAGTCCAGTCTCCAAGAGCAGAGTGTGCAGCCCAAGGCCCACATAGGCTGGGGTGTAGTCCTCGGGGCCAGGAGGCTCCCAAACAGCCTTTAAAGTGTTATCTGACTGAGGGGACTCTGGGAATTGGGTAACAATTGGTAAAAAAAAACAAACCTTTAACTCATCCTTGCCTGGAGGTGCCAATTACAAAGCAGCATGAATAGTGCTACAGAGAAGTAAACAGGACACTGTAATAGCTCCTTGAGCATCGAGCTCAGGCTTTGGGGGTCAGGATAGGCTCCACAGAGTGTGGTTAATATTTCATGATGTAAAAGAGTATAACAGGGAGGTCATTATATAAGTGCAAGACAACTAAATGCCAGTTACTACAAGCGTGCATAGATGATAGCATACTTTGCAGTACAATAGTATTAAAACTTTACATGTGTAGTGCTTCCAGTTTGATGACAGCTCTATAGCATTATTTCATGCCAGCTGAATGCTGTCTACTTGAATATTCCCTGATCTCCTCTTTTCCAGACACGTGGTAAGATTACACTTCCCTAATTCTTGAACTAAGGGTGATCATCAGACTTGCCTTGACCACAAACAATGTGAGCAGAAGTTATATGTGTCACTTCCAAGTGGGCGTTTGAAAGTTTGTATGCAATTCACCACCTCATTTGCTCTACAGTGATGATCCAGGAAACCTGTCTAGATGTAATGCTCCTCAACTGAGTTTTAAGCGACTGTGAGCAGCAGAGTCACCTTGTCAACTTATGAGTGGACCTGTGATGTGAAAAATACATTTTGTTGTTTTAAGCCATTGAGATGTTCAACAATGTAACCCTCTTCTCTGACTGATATAAACATCCTTCCATAATGGCTTCTGTGAACTCTCATGGTACCTGGTAAAGGAAACCAATCCTGAGTAAAATGCAGAAGCTTCTAGCACTATTTTTTAAAAGGAGTTTCTGTCTTTGCAGTGGTCCCCAACCTTTTTAACACCAGGGACCAGTTTTGTGGAAGACAATTTTTCCAGAGACTGGGTGAGAAGACAGGAGGTGAAGCTCAGGCAGTAATGCAAGTGAAGCTTCACCTGCTCACCCACCGCTCACCTCCTGCTGTGTGGCCCAGTTCCTAACAGGCCACGGACCTGTACTGATCTTAGGCCCAGGAGTTGGGGGCCTCTGTTTTAGAGAAGTTTTAAGTTCACAGCAAAATTGAGCTTTTAAAGTACAGAGATTTCCCATCTCTCTCCTGTACCCACGCATGCGTAGCCTTCCCCCACTATCAACTTACCTCACTAGAGTGGTACATTTGTTGCACTTGATGAATCTACAGTGACACATCAGAATCACCCAAAGTGCATAATTTACATTAGGGTTCCCTCTTGGTATTGTGCATTGAAGGGTTTAGACAAATGTTTAATGATATGTATCCACCATTGTAGTATCATACAGAGTATTTTCACTGCCCTAAAAATCATCTGTGCTCTGCCTATTTATCATTCTATTCCCCTCCCCCTGACAATCACTGATCTTTTTACTGTCTCCACAGTTTCATTTTTTCCATAATGTCATATCATTGGAATCCTACAATATAATGCCCTTTCAGAATGACTTCTTTCAGTTTGTAGTATGAATTTCTTTCCTCCATGTCCTTCCATTACTTGAAAGCTTATTTCTTATATGTGTGGAATTATATTCCATGGTCTGTATGTACCACCATTTATTTATTGATTCACCTACTGAAAGATGTCTTGGTTGCTTCCAAGCTTTGCAATTAATAAATAATAAAGCTACCATAAACATCTGTGTGTAGGCTTGTGTGTGAAAATAAATAAATTTTGAACTCCTTTGGGTAAATATGATGGATCGTGATTGCTGGATCCTATAGTAAGAAACTGTTCAGTTCTGTAAGAAACCACAAAACTATCTTCCAAAGTGGCTGTTGCAGCTCACCTTCACCACAAATGAATGAGGGTGCCTGTCGCTCCACGTCGTCACCAGCGTTTGCTGCCGTCAGAGTCCTGCATTTTGGCCATTTGGCAATGTGTGCAGTGCCATCACATTTTAACTTGCATTTCCTTGATGCCATATGATATAGGGCACATTTTCATATGCTTATTTTTCATTTGTCTGTTTTTTGTATCCTGACCTGGGGACATTTTTTTTTTCATTGCTTTCAGAGAGAGAGGAAGGGAGAGAGATAAACATCCATCTGAGAGAGGAACTTTGGCTGGTTGCCTCCCAGACATGCCCAGACTGGGGCTTGAACCTGCAACCTTTTGGTTATAGGATGATGTTCTAACCAACTGAGCCACACCAGTCAGGGCTGCTTATCTTCTTTGTTGAGGTCTTTGGTCCATTTCTTAATTGAGTTTTTATTTTTATTTTTGAGGTTTAAGAGTTTTTTTAATATTTCAGAAAACAATCCTTTATCAAATGTGTCTTTTGTGAATATTTTCTCCCAGTTTGTGGTTTTTCTTTTCATTCCCTTGACAGAGTGTTTTGCAGAGCAGAAATTTTTAATTTTAGTGGAGTTCAGCTAATTGTTTCTTTCTTTCATGGATTGTATTTTTGGCATCATACCTAAAAAGTTATTGACATATCCAAGGGCATCTAGGTTTTTTCCCATGTTACCATTGAGGAGTTCTATAATTTTGTGTTTTACATTTAGGTCTGTGGTCCATTTTGATTTAATTTTTGTAAAGGATGTAACATTTTTGTGTAGATTCTTTTTTTTTTGCATGTGCACATTCAGTTGTTCCAGCACCATTTGTTACAAAGACTGTCTTTGCCCCATTGTGTTGCTGTTGCCCCTTTGTCAAAGATCAGTTGACTATATTGATGTCGGTCTGTTTTGCGGCCCTCTCTTCTGTTTCATTGATCTATTTGTATGTTCTTTTGCCAAAACACATTGTCTGGATTACCATAACTTTATAATAAGTCTTGAAGTTTCGTAATGTGAGTCTTCTGCTTTGATTTTCTCTTTAAATTTTGTGTTGGCTATTCTGGGTCTTTTGTGCTCTAGTGCTTTTTGTGCCTGGCATCTAATGGTAGCTCAAGCCTTTTTTAGGACTTTTTTCTAATTTTTTACTGAAAAAGCTGAGTTCTGGCTCAGTGAGTTGTTCTTGTAAAAAGAATAACTTTTGCCTTCCAACACAATCTGAATGAAGCAGATCCACAAGAAACAATTAGGCAATAATATTTCAAGTCCATATATGTTATTAGTCCTAGAGTGAGATGGTCATAATCACAAACACATTTTGACAGACCAAGATCACCTCTTAAGTCATAGTTTAAAATAATTTAATAACCAACTTAAAGCAGTATGTTTACTCTCTAGGCAAGTAAAAAACACAGTTTACTTTTCCTGTCTTGGTTCATGACAGCAGTGCCTTCCAAGACACCTAGGCCCAGGTTTCTCTGTCATTCCTCATAGCCCAAGCAGTTGCTAAGGCTTACTGTGTCCCACTTCAAAGTTCCTCTCATATGATCACCCACTGCCCACTGCATTTCTGAAATCCAGCTCATGTTCTAGTTATCACTTTTTGCATTATGGGGTCTTTCTGACTCCAATTTTTCAGGCTCAAGTCTACCTTCTATGTTGCTGTTGTTTCTTTTCTAAATCAGATCTAGATTTTGAGTTAAACATGGGAAAGCAGGATTCATATTTTGACAAATTTTTAGTGCCTCTTTTATTATTTCTACTTTCTGGGTTTATTCTCCCCTTATCTGCTGACATTAGTATCTGAGCTTCTTGTTCCCATATCATAGATGAGTTCAGTTAAAAAATGAATTTAAGATGGAGGCATGGGTAGCTGTGCTTTGCCTCCTCGCATGACCAAAAGAAGGACAACAACCAATTTGAAAACAAAGAACAAGAAGAACTGCCAGAAAATCAAACTGTATGGAAGTCCCACAAACAAGGAGTTAAAGAAGAAACATTCACTCAACTGGTAGGAAGGGCAGAGGTGGGCAGCTGGGGTGGAGAGGACATGCAGCAACATAGTGGCTGGGGGACCAGGTGGGCGAGGCAGCTGAAACAGACTGGGTAGTCCCGTGTTGTTGTACAGATAAGCTGGGAGGAACAAATGTGGAGTGAGACAGACCTTGCAACCCAGCATTCCATCATGGGAAAAGAAAACTTTAAAACCGCTGGCTGTAAAAACCTGTGGGGGTTGTGGCAGTGGGAGAAACTCCCAGCCTCACAAGAGAGTTTGTTGGGTAGACCTACGGGGTCCTATAACTCATATGAACCCACCCACCAGGGGAATCAGCACTGGGTCCCCCGTGGGTCCAAGAAGGGTCCAAGAAGTGTTGGACACAAGAAGGGTCTAATTTTCTTGTGGGTAGTGGGGGAAGTGACTGAAAGTGGGGTGATACCCAAGCGAGCAGCGTTTTTCCCTCTCTGATTCATCACCCATAGACGGCACAACAACGCAGTGCAGTGGGTTGCCCCAACTGGCGAATACCTAAGGTGCCCTTACAACATAACAGGTGCACCAAGATGAAGAAATATGGCCCAAATGAAAGAACAGATCAAAACTCCAGAAAAAAAAAATGACAAGGAGATAGCCAACCTATCAGATGCACAGTTAAAACTCCGGTAATTAGGATGCTCATAGAAATGATTGAGTATGGACACAAAATAGAAGAAGTGAAGGCAATGCAAAGTGAAGTAAAGAAAAATATACAGGAAACCAACAGTGAAGGGAAGGAAACAGGGACTCAAATCAATGATTCAGAACAGAAGGAAGAAATAAACATTCAACCAGAACAGAATGAAGAAATAAGAATTCAAAAAAATGAGGAGAGGCTTAGGGACCTCTGGGACAACTTTAAATGTTCTAACATTTGCATCATAGGGGTGCCAGAAGGAAAAGAGGAAGAGAAAGAAATTGAAAACTTATTTGAAAAAATAATGAAGGAAAACTTCCCCAATCTGGCAAAGGAAATAGACTTCCAGGAAGTTCAGGAAGCTTGGAGAGTCCCAAAGAAATTTAAAAAAATTTTTTTAAATTACTTTATTGTTGTTCAGTTACAGTTGTCTGCATTTTCTCCCCTCCCCCAACTCCATCCAAACCCAAAGAAATTTGACCCAAGGAAAAACACACCAAGACACATCATAATTAAGTTACCCAAGATTAAAGAAGATAAGGAGAGTATCTTAAAAGCAGCAAGAGAAAAGGAGACAGTTACCTACAAAGGAGTTCCCATAAGACCATCAGCTGATTTCTCCAAAGAAACCTTACAGGCAAGAAGGGGCTGGGAAGAAGTATTCAAAGTCATGAAAGGCAAGGACTTGCCTCCAAGATTACTCTATCCAGCAAAGCTATCATTTAGAATGGAAGGGCAGACAAAGTGCTTCCCAGATAAGGTCAAGTTAAAGAAGTTCATGTCTTTTGCCCATTTTTTAATTGGGTTTTTTGTCTTCCTGGGGTGGAGTCGTATAAGTTCTTTATATATTTTGGAGATCAGACCCTTCTCTGAGGTATCACTGGCAAAGATGTTTTCCCATATGGTTAGTTCTCTTTTTACTTTAATACTATTTTCTTCTCGAAAAAGGACATACAGAAGGCTCAGAGACATATGAAAAGATGCTCAACATCATTAGCCATCAGAGAGATGCAAATTAAAACCACAATGAGATACCACCTCACACCAGTCAGAATGGCCATCATCAACAAAGCAACAGATAACTGTTGGAGGGGATGTGGAGAAAAAGGAACCCTACTGCACTGTTGGTGGGAATGCAGACTGGTGCAGCCACTGTGGAAAACAGTAT
>PVJI01031893.1:0-12710 GCA_004026765.1 Micronycteris hirsuta
GGAAGCCAGTGTGAGGGGTGCTGGGAGCTCAGGGAAGAAAAATATTTCAGGAAGGAGGCATGACAATTGTGTCTAATGCGGCTAAACGATTTCTCAAGACCAAGGTCAATGGTAATATTGACGAGGAGAGTTTTAGTGGGACAAAACCAAATTAAAATGGATTTAGGAGTCAGAAGCAAAGAGGAGCTGGAGAAAATGAGTACACTTTTAAGTCTCTTGAAGAGTTCTGCGGTCAAAGAGAGCCAAGAAAAGGGATACTAACTACAGGGAGAAAATGTGATCAAAAGGAGACTTGTTTTTTTAATGGGACAAATAAAAATCTTATTTGAATGCGGTGGTCATGATGTAATAAAGAGGGAAAGTGTGTGTGTTTACACATATTCATTTTGTTGCACATGATACATAGTTACACACTACTCTGAACTTTTTTCCCCCATTTAATGACAACATTCCATCAAGTTTAAGTTCTCACTGACCAGGAGACACACCGTTATCATTTCACTGCTATGAAGGAGAAAAAATATTCTGCCACTTAAACTATGACAGGCCATTATTTGAAAGATACTCCCTGACTTCAGAGATGTTCAAATGCCAAAAAAGAAAAAAAAAATTCCTCTTATAAACAATGACATATGATCTGCATCTTGGAAATATTTACCATCTCAATTTGGAGAAAAGTATATTTTATGAAGGCTGCAGCATATTCCATTTTGTCAGTGTACCACTGCCAATTTAGCCAGTTCTTTTTTTATTATGATTTACTTATTTTAAATTCTTTGCTGTTATAAAAATGCTGCAGTGAGTACCCTTGTATACGCAATCATCTGTGCCCCGTCTAGGTGAATCTGTGAGCGATGTTCCTAGGAGTGCAACTGTAATCTTACGGGTAATCCAAACGTCCAACCTTCCACCATGTCTCCCAAACACGCCCACATCCTAATCCACACAACCTGTGACAATATCGCTTTACATGGCAAAGAGACTTTGATATGAACTCAAGCATCTGAAATGAATCATCCTGGATATTATCCTGGATTATTCAGGTGGCACCCATGTAATCCCAGGAGTCCTTGTAATTGAAGGACGGAGGCAGGAGGGGCAGAGAAGCGGATGGAAGAGAAGCCAGAACAAGCAGTGGTCAGGGAGACGTGCCTGCGGGCTTTGAAGGCGCAAAGGGGGTCAGCAGGCAAAACTAAATCCCTCTAGAAACCAGAAAGACAAAGACATAGATATCCCTCTAGAGATAATAGCTTTATTAAATAACAGAGAAACTTTCCTCCATTTTATATAACCTGAAACAGTTTGAACAGCATCAGAGTTATTTATTATTTAACATTTCAGTAAAATTATGTTTTGAAATAATCTCTTATAAAAGCGGACCTGTATAGATTTTCCATATATTATATGATTCCTTACAAATGATCCCCCTCATCCATATTCTTTATTATGTTTGTATAGAGCTCAACAAAATAGTCTCTTTTTTTTGCCTTTTTTTTTGTATTTTGCTTTCTCTTCTTTCTCTGTGTGACAGCTAATAATTTCTTTTTTTCTGTACCAGCTTTTCAATTTACTCATTAATTCTACAATTTTTCTAGTTTCTCATTTATTAAAACCTGTTTTTATCATTCTTACTTATTTTTTGCTATTCTTAGGAGTTGAAATTATTTTTTATTAGTACATTACTTCATGCTCTGATGATCTTGGCACGTGGCTTTAGGTGTGAGCTACATGTTCTCATATATCACACTTCCATCCATCTTTTCTGGACACATTTCAATTTGGGTGTTGATTTCCTCATTTTCTTAAGAATTAATTATATTTTTGAAATGTCCATATAGCTATGTTTTTGTTGATTCAAATACAGTGATATTGTGAAATTTCTTCTTTTATTGCATTTGATCAAAGAATGCTTTTGTTCTTATTTTTTGGCTTTGGTGAAATTGCTGAAGTTTTGTTTGTGACCAATATATCAATTTTTTGCAGATGTATTAATTTTCAAATACATAGATTCCATTTTAATTTTTATTTAGGATTTCTATAAATTTAATTATTTTTGTCCATTTTGTCGATTGATGACTATAATAACTGAAGGTCTCCAATTTTGCTTTATTATATAGTAGCAAAATTGCTGGTAGTTTTTAAATGAATCTTGATGCTGTTCTATTTAATGATTAGATATTCACATTGTTAGTGCTTCATTGTGAACTGTACTGTATATCCTTATGAAGTGTGACTCTTTGTCTAGATTTGCCCTGGATTCCAATTCATTCAGGAGCAAGGCTGGTCGAAGTCTCACTTCTGTTTGCATCTGTCTGGGATGTCTGCCTATCCTGTGACTTCCTCCCTTTGTCCGTCCCTTGATTTTATAAACACAGAATGCAGGTAGGCTTTGTGCTGTATGCCTAAGAGTCATTTGATCAAAAATGGCTTTTGTCCTATTTCAGCTTTGGTAAAATTGCTGACGTTTTATTTTTGCCCAGTAGATTAAATGTTGCAAATATTTCTAGAGTACCTAAAAAAAAAGAGGTATAAATGCCAAGAATGAAGATCTTGGCGCTCTATACCATTTATTCCTCAGCGTACAGCCCACTGTGCTCTGATCCAATATGCTTTCTATGTTTTGAACAAGTTTTCCCATTTCGTGTTTAACATCCGTGCTCATACATGTTGGTGCCTCTTTTATAATGAGCACTTATAATGTAAGAATTATGTAACAGGCAATAGGTAGAGATGACTCATCAGGTGGGTTACAGACGGGTTTTTTTTTCCGATGACTTCCAGGAGGATTCTCAGCATTTCTGAACTCGCGTGGTTCCGTCCCATGCCCCATTCCACTCCCGACACACAGAACCCATCAGCCTTTTCAGATATTTAAAAATGAAAATAATTTGCTTCTAAAGATTCTCTGTGTTCCTCATTTTTTTTTTTTTTTTTTTTTTTGCCATAGGGGATTTTTTCATCATACATCAACTTAGGCTCTGAAAAAAAAAAGTGCAGGTAACCAGCACGTTAGAATTCTTTGGTTCCCAGCTGCGCAGTCCCTGACAACTTTACTTTCTGTGTCGACTTAATCTATTATGTTCTTAGTTCGAATGAGCATAAATGTCAACATGCAGCATCCAGAATAGCCCTGCGGCATCTCAACCTTCAGCTTTTGGGGAGAATGCCAGAGGTTATTCTCTAAGATGCTTCTCGACTGCTAATGATTAGCACCTCAAAGCTTAGAAGCCCTTGGGACTCCTCATCTGAAAAAAAATGCCCATTAGCAGAAGCTACACTGGTGTGTGTGAATGAAGGAAAACAAATTTCTCCAGACACCCTGTCCTGGTGAGAGAATCGAACAGTGGGTGTGCTTGTCACTTGATCGTTCTCTGCGTTAACGTCGCTTCAGGCATTGTTCATTTTAAGTTTTGCCTTAGCAAATAATTTTATTAAAAAGATGGCCACGTGAATGCTGATAGATGGAGAGAAAACATGCCTGGTTTAAAACACTCATAATTTATCATCAACTGGACTTTAACAATATAAAAGTGTCATTTAAAATGCTGTGTGCATTTCATCTATTCTGAGGGAGCAATGACATCTATATGAAATTCTATAGATGTGAATGTAATGTTCATCAAAGGGTTCTCCATTTTCATTTTCAGTCCCCTCCTCGTTAACAGATAGTTACTTTAATCTATAGGAACTGCATTCTCAAGTACTCAATGATTATTAAATGTCAGCATCTGGATAATAGAGGTGAGGCCAATGCCGGGGCAATTAGAGTTTTACCATTTCTCACTGCTAGACATCCTTGAGCAGTGTGTTCTAGACGCAGACCTAGGACAGAGTCTATGACGGGGTTGGGAGAAAAGCAGTCTTTCCTTTTCCCTTGCTGCAGAAGTGCAGAGGGCGAAAATTTCTGAGTGCCTACTGTGTGTTGGGCAGTGTGCGGAGACTGCTGGGAATCCTGGAAATGACCGATGGGTCCCTGTCTTAGTGGATTTGTGGTCTAAGGGAAGCGCCCAGCTCATGAGTAAATAAAGGGGTTGGATTTTATCTCAGATCCGTGAGAAGTCCTTGCAAGGGGTAAGCCATGGAGTGGCAGGATCTGATTTGCACATTGAAAAGGTAAAATCTGGCCGTTCTGTAGACAGTGAGCTGGCGGAGAGCTGAGCTGAAGCAGCTCTGGAAGCATAAAGTCTATTGCAGTGACTCAGGCACAAGGCACGGAGATGGGGGGTGGGGGGGTGGGAGGGTTCCTGAAACAGCGCGATGGGACTTGCTGCTGCTGGGACGTGAAAGTGACAGCGGGAACCAGTCACGGGTCTCTTCCAAGAGTCTGGCTGGAGCAGTGGGGCAGAGGGAACCATTTCCTGTGATCAGGGAAAGGGGGCCAGGACTGTGTCCAGGGCCCATCATATGCCAAGAGTATTCCCAGGGCTTTACTTAAATTACCTATAATCTATATCCACAAAACCTCGTATGTTAAATATTATCCTCATATCACTGATGAAGCAACTGAGACTGAAAGCTTGAGGCCATTTATCTAATGAGTAATAAAGTCAGAATTCAACCTTATTCAAGGCTTCCAAACTCAGTCTCTTTTTCCTCTTCGGCCACTCTTGATATAGTTTAGGATTTTTAATTTTTTTCATTTTTAATTCTGTGCTTCTCTTTTCTCCTATAATAATTGGCATTGGTCTTAATATAAATATGAATTTATTACAAAATATTACAACTCCTATTAGGAACTTAGTAGGGTTATAAATACATCTTTAAAAATAATTAATATTGAGGTTGCTATAAAATATATATGTAGTATTCAAACTCCTTTCTTGCTTATCGTCTATATCAACACCTGGATTAAGATAGTGTCTAAACTATCAAAACAAAGGTAGTATCCTTAAGTATTTAAAAAGACTAAGAAAAGTAGCTAGAAGCTGTTTTGACAAGTCTGTTACAAAAAAGATTTATGTTCTTTTTTTGGTATGGTTGGACAGAGCCAAACATAGTAAAGCATGTGGCTCACCTGGTGACTTAATTTAATTCTACGGATGTTTATCTAGTGCTTATTATGTGCAAGGCAGTCTACGAGATTCTGAAGCACTAATCACAAAATTAAAATGACTAGGTATGAGCAATATCTGCAGGATTGGAAAATAGCTGGCAAATACTTAAACAAGAAATAAAACTGTGATAAAGGGTAACGTGTTGAGCTGCAAGAAGATGACCAGAAGAGAGTAATGGAAATGAATGTCAGGTTCAGTTTGTGCTACAATTTCATTAGCAATCTGGCAGAAGATATACATTAACGAGAACGTCCACGTGATACTAAATAGGGAATTGTCAAGTGTAGCAGTGAAAACAGAGAGAATATTATGGCAAAAGCTAATCACAGCAAAAAGTGAAAGTCAGGCATACAGAAAAGATTTAATTGCATGAGATTCCACATTAAAAACTACCATATTCTACATAAAGAATCTAGATTCAAAAAAAGAAAATAAAGCTAATTGGATGAAGCGTGCACCAGAGGTGAGAAAAACCAGTAAAATAATAAAATCCGAAGAGCAACTGTTATATATAGATAGAAAAATAAAGAGGAGGTTGGAAAACTAATTGCTAACCAAATGAACTAAAAATATTTTGTGTGGCTGTGAGTATAGAAAGTCTAAACCATTTTTTAAAGCTTCAAACAAAGAGTGAACCAGAAGTCAAGAATGAAAGAGTTTACAGAATTAAGAATCTTATGCCATGCAAATTCTACTCCACCTTTTTGTTTGTAGTTTGGGTACAGAATGGCCCATGCCTTCTCTCTACTCCTCTGAAGGCGTCCCCACCACCTGAAATGATAGGAGAAGTGCCCTACGTTTTGAAGTCCGTAAAGGTTCTGACTTCACCTCTGGCGGTTGGGATCCCAGCCCAGTGTGGCATCCTACTTTCTATCCTAGAGGAGAGATGCCCTCCACACCCCCAACTCCACCATGGGCACTGTCGTTAACCCCTGAACCTAGAAACCTCTCCCCCTCTCCCTCTCGTGTGCGCGCATGTGCACTCACTCGCTTCACCGTACACTAACTGTATTACCTGTTTGTCCTTGGTTTAGACAATGAAAGGAAGCTTCAGACCTTGCTCCTCAAGCACCCTCTGGGCATGCGCACAACACATGATTCACAGCACTTGGTAAGGCATGGGTTACTCACTTAAAGATGAAAACTCGCCATTTGATTTTAAGCAAATGCCTGGGTCTTTTGCTCGCTCTCTCTTCCACCTAATACCAAACAGAGGCTGTCATTTCCATTACTACTCCGTGTTATAGTTTGGCTGTAAGGTGCACGGTACAAAGCACTTGTTTTTCTTAAGCAGAGCTCGCTTTTATGTGGCAACAACGATACGCCAGGCCTTTCGCCCACACTCCCTCCTGCATTCCACATGACAGCCCAAGACAGAAAGATCAGCACCTCCATTTTCAGAAAGTACTCCTTTCAACCGGATTCAGTAGCAACATAGTAGCAACACTGGGCTCTTCCTTGAACGTGATTATGTTTCATGTATTGGCCCAAAATGCTTAATTAAAACCATGACTGTGGGAAGGTGCCACGGTCCCTGGATTCCCGGATAAAGCTTTTTTGATATTTGAGCCTATCTGCCTGTGAGAACGGTGGCAGAGAAGAAGGTGGGGTCACTGACCCTAGAATGCTGAGCATGACTCACCATTATATTCATATGTAACACAGGGTAACATCTAGAAAAATACTCAAGCATTCCAGGAGAAGACAATGTTAAATATTTTAAAAAAATTTTTATTTATAAATAGTTAAGGCATTTCCTGTCTAATCTCAATTCTAGGGTATCTCTCTGTTTCATCTATATTTTGAGGACACAGAATGATGCCATGGAAAATGCCATGGAAAAATACCCCAAACTAGAAGATCTGAACTCTGAATTGCATATGGGTGAGATACAAATGAGGTAAGTGAATATAATATTGGGCTCCTTTAACTCTTTCAGTAATATTTATCGAGCACCAACTGGAAGTAATCTCTCTTCTGAACATATATACTACTGAAAATGTACCTTGCTTATTTATTTTGTCCTCCCTACTTTATTTTACTCCTTTATTCAGCAATTATTTATTGAGTGGGAACATTTTGCTGGGCTGGGTCCTAGCTGGGTGCTGTCCTTGCCTTTAGGAAGTTTTACAATTTTATAATCGGTGAAGGAGACAGACAAGAAAATAGACAATTAAAATCAGTAAAATGGAGTTATGGAGAGGATAATACATGAAAGGAAACTGTTGAAGACCAAGGAGGGAACCACCCTAAAAGGTTAGCGTGAACAACGGTTGGCTTCTCACTTGAGGCTGGGAATTGTGCGTATTCCCATCAGCCAAACTAGATAATTTCAAAATCATAAACTATTGAGTAAAATACTATTTTCTGGTCCCACTGAAAAAATTTTAGAGACAAGACCTAAATAATGTATTTTCAAGTAATTTATCTACACCCAAAATATAAAATTTAAGAATAATGATAGGAATACAAAAACATCTAACACTCAAAAATATTAAAAATCACAATGCCTGGTAGCTACCCCAAAATTATCAGGCATGCAAAGAAGTGAGAAAACACCACTCATAATAAGGAGAAAAACCAATCAAAACAGATCCAATACTGACCAACATATCAGAATTAGCAGACAAGGATACTAAACAGTTACTATAACTGTATTCATCATGTTCAAAAACTTAAGCTGAGACATTGAAATATATATATAGATGATTCAAAATGAACCTTCAGACTTGCAAACAACAATTTACTGGGTGGGATTACCCACAGATGAAAAAGATATACTGTATGGCATTAATAACAGATTGGAGATTGAAGAAGAAAAGGTTAGTAATTTGGAAGATATAGAGATCTAAACTATCCAAATAAAACATAGAGAGCCTTTATTATTATTATTCCTGAATTACAAGGGTATAGTGGGCTATAGAGCAACTTCGAGAGGCCTAACATATGTGGGATTATAGCGTCTGAGGGAGAGATGGAGAAGAGGAAACAGAAAACATATTTGAAAAACTATTGTCTAAAACTTTAAACACAGATCCAAGAAGCTCAAAAAATACCAAACACAACAAAAAACAAAAATGAAGATCCTAGTCCAAAGCATATCATAAATAAATTCCTCAAAACAAGTGATAAAGAAGAAATCTTAAAAGCAGTCAGATTTAAAAAATGAAAAAAAAAACATGCAGAGGAGGAAAAAAAGGCAGTGGCTATATATTTCTCTTTGGAAACAATGTAAATAAGAACACAATTGAACAGCAACCTTAAAGTACTAAAAGAAAGAAAAATTGACTGCAATGAAAATACCTTTGAAAAATAAAAGTCGGATATTCTTTCAGTCACACTAAAGATGAAATAATTCTTCACAAGCAGGCCCTCAATCTAAGAAATGTTAAAGGAAGTCTTCTAGGTGTGAGGGAAATGTCACTAGAGAGCAACATTGATTGACACATAGGAATTAGGAAGGAACATTCTCTTTATTCCTAGATGGCATTATTGTCTCTGCAGAACATCCAACGAGTTTCCCAATGGACCGAATGCCATCTACACGAAAAGATACAAAAATAATTGAGCTTGGCAGGGTTTCATGATAAAAGATAATATCCAAAAATTCATTACTATCCATATATTAGCAACAGACACTAAGGACTTGACATTTGAAAACAGTGTCATTTACAATAAAATGAAAAATATGAAATACTTGGGCATACATATGAGCAAAGAGGTGTAAGACCAGTATACTGAAAACTGCCAAACATTTATGAGAGAAATTAAGTGGAGAGTTATACCATGTTCATGGATAGAAGAATCGATATTGTTCCCTCTCAATCTATCTATACATGTAAAAAAATTCCATTAAAAATCCCAGGAGGCACAGGCACTTTGTAGAAATTTTAAAACTATTTTAAAATTCATATGGAACTTCAACAGACCTAGAATCACCAGAACAATTTTGGATTTTAAAAGAAGTTGAAAAATTAATATTACCGGAAGTGAAGTCTTACTATAAAGCTATAATAATTAAGACAGTGAGATGCTGACATAAAGATAGAAAAATATATTAATAGAACAAAATGAAAAGCCCAGAAATCTCTTTATCTCTCTCATTACACACACATATCCCCACACACATACACAGAAAATTCAGTGGAGAAAGAATTGTCTTATCAACAAACAACGTTAGAAAAATTGGATCTCACCTCTGCCAAACAAAATAAAAATAAATGTTATTCATACCTTCTACCTGTACAAAAATTAACTTGAAACAGCTCATAATCCTAAATGTGAACCCAAAAACTAATAGAAAAAAGCATAAGAGAAAAATCTTTGTGGTCATAGTTAGTAATAATTTCACAATTCTAATACCAACATCACAACCCATAAAAGAAAAAAATGATAAATTTTACTCCAAGTTTTAAAATCATGCTCGTCAAGATGCTGCTGAGAGAATTAAAAGGCAAGCCAAAAAACGGGAGCAAGCCTTAACAAATCCCACATCTGACAGGAGTTGTAGCCAAAATGTATAAAGAACTCATAAAACTCAGTCATAAGGCAACAATAAAAAATAGGCAAAAGATTTGAAAAGATGCTTTCCTAAGGAAGATATATGGATAGCAAATAAGCACATGAAACGATACTCAACATCCTTGGTCATTAGGGAAATGCAAATTAGGACCACAGGTACCACTCCACAGCCACTAGCTACTACGCATCCCGATACCCAAAGCTGGGGTCAGTGTGGCGTAGGTGGCGCTCTCCTACACTTTCCACTGGGACACCAAGTGGTGCCGCTGCTTTAGGAGATGGTTTGGCAGTTTCTTAAAGTTCAACCTGTGCCCATGACATGATGCAAGAAGGCCATCCACCGGAACTGACTCAAGAGGAATCAAGACAAATGTTCATTCAAGGCTTGCATAAAAATGCTTCCAGCAGCTTTACTCATCATTTCCTGAAACCGGAAACAACCAACCTGTCTACCAGTAGGTGAACAGATAAATGATTATGGTTTCTCTCTCTGATGAACTACTACTCAGTGATAAAAAATGAATAAGCTATGGATGCACACCAAATAGGAGTGCATCTCAAAATAACAACATGCAGCAAAAGCAGCCAGACAAAAAAAAGAGTATATATTTTGTAATTTCATTTGTATAACCATTTCCAAAATGAATACTCATCTATATTCGCAGAGTGAAAATCAGCACGTGCCTGGGTGAGGCTGGGCAGTGAGCAAAGGGGAGGGGCTCCCAAAGGGCTCTGGGGAGTGACGGATATGTTCACCATCTTGATTGCAGTGATGGTTTCATGGTGCATACACATGTCAAAGTTTGTCAGATTGTACATGCTGAATATTAACAGTTTATTGTAGAGATATAACCAAAGACACCTACCTTTCCCTTGCCCCCTTGCTGCCTCTGCATATGTAATCACTATTAAAGTTGATAGGTATCTACTCACTGCCTTTTTCTCACCTTCTCCACATTTTTGTGTACCCATGTGATATATACTACTGTTTGTGTGTTTTAAGGGTACATAAATGTTAACGTAATGGGCACATTACCTTTTATTGGCTTTAATCTCTCCAGAGTGTTGTGAAGGATATATGAGCTTCACTTCTGAGGTGGTACTTACTGCCTTCTAAAAAGATGCCAGTGTAATCCCGAGAGGAGAATAAAGCGAGCAGAGAAAACTTTTTCTGAAATGGGAAAAAAACAATACGACTAAAAGAAGAAGAAAGGAAAGATGTGATGAAGAACTTGGAAGTGAGGAGGTAGAAAGCCTAATAAAATATTTCACAAGGAAACAGCAAAAGGGTTCTAGAATTACGAAACAGGAATGGCAGGAATTTAAGATGAGACCATTAAAATGATTTTTAAGAGGCTACAGGAAATGAAAGTAGGATGAAACAGAAATGTCAGGGAAAACAACTTCCATAACAAACAGCTGGTTAAACCAAGAGCCTGTGGAAAGGTCGAGAGAAAGAAACCTCTGCCAAGCAAGGGTATGGGAGGGACTGCTCACGGCCAGGTTGTGAATGCACCGCAGGAACTAGCCAGATGCCCAAACTGGAAGAGTCCGAACTGCAAAGAGAGTGTATGGATGGCAAGAAAATGTAGCTTCTGAGGACAGCTCAAGAAAACCAACATATATTAAAAGCTTTATTAGAAACAGGTTTGGCTATGTCAGAAAATCCAAAGTAACAGTGGCTTCGCAAGATGGGTTTTGGCTTCTCTCTTGCCTGAAGGAAAGCCAGAAAGGGGCAGCGCAGAGCTGGAAGGTCAGCTCCACAGGTGGCAAGAAGGTGCCACCAGCATGTCTGCTTTCATTTCATTGGCCTTGACTTTGTTCCTTGGCCATACCCAGCTTTACAGTAGGCTGGGAAACATAGTCATCGTTCACAGTGGCCATGCACCAGCCAAAAAGGCATGCTCTGCCATTGAGTAAGAGGGGAACAGGACAACGCGCAAACAATTAGCAGTCTTTGCTCCTAACTCCGTTAGGCCAAGATAAGATTTTATATCTATATGCTCTCACATGAACCCTGTGATAGAAATATTATTTCCACTTTAGAGGTGAATGAAATGAGGTATCAAAGGTTCAAGTAAATTACAGAAAGTCACAGTGAGGTTAAAGTCCAGATATGTCTGGTTGCAAAGCACATACTGTTTCACTGTTATGAACGGGAAATTTGAGCTGTGACCCTGGGGGAAAGAACCTTGAAAGATCATGAATGTGAATGTGAAAAGGAGGCCAAGACCCAAGGAGAATGATTGAAATTGTCTAAAACAACAGGACAGGGTATGAATAATTTTGTGTTGTTTTTTAAATAAGAAATTGATGAGTGATGTCCATGGAGCATTTTTGGCTTTTGTCAGTGAAAATCTGGGTTTTTAACATCTATTTTGTATAGGTTCTCAATCCCTCGTGTGTATACCAGATCCCCAATTTCTGAAACCAATTTCTCTTCCTAAATCATTTATTGGCAAAATTTAATTTAAACTGATGTGAGATTTTTTATTTTTATTGTTTAACTTATTCTGTGTGACTGTTCACAAGTTTCACTGCAGCAATATTCATGATTTGACTTCAGGGATAACTGTACAAACCGTGGATACTATCTATGATACACACACATGTGTGCGCATACACACACACACACACACACACACACACACATATATATACACATACACAATGTTACCTTTAAAAGTCTGAAACTTTTTATTTAAGAAATAAATCTGGCCCTAAGAGTTCAGATAAGGTAATGTAGACTATAAAACAATCTTTCTACTATTGAAAAATCAAATAAGGTAATATCTGAGAGAGCACACAGGGATGACTTGAAAATTCATAAATGTGCAATATGTTATTATTAGTCTATGGCCATATTGGCTCATTTGCCTTTAGCTCAGTACATCAATACCTGAGATGTGTTTTCTTCCATCAAAAGAATGTGTCTGGCCCTGGCTGGTGTAGCTCAGTGGATTGAGCACGGGCTGGGAACCAAGCGGTCCCGGTTCGATTCCCAGTCAGGGCACATGCCTGGGTTGCGGGCCAGGTCCCCGTGAGGGCCATGTGAGAGGCAACCATACATTGCTGTTTCTCTTTCTCACTTTCTCCCTCCCTTCCCCTCTCTCTAAAAATAAAATAAATAAAATC
>PVJI01031894.1:0-12738 GCA_004026765.1 Micronycteris hirsuta
TATATTTCTTTTTTTTCCCTTGTTTGGTTGTGCGAGGCGGTACGGTGCATTCACCTATGCCGCCATCTTAGGAAGTAGTACAGACATTTTAAAGGTGTTAATTCTTCTTATCCATGAACACAGTATATGCTTCCACTTATTTGTATCTTCCACAGTTTCTTTCTTCAGTGTCTTATAACTTTCCAAGTTTGGGTGTTATACCGCCTTGGTTAAATTTATTCTTATATACTTTATTCTTTTTGTTGCAAAAGTAAGTGGAAGTGTTTTCTTAATTCTTGTTTCTGATAGTTTGTTATTGGTGTATAAAAATTCCACCAATTTCTGAATATTAATTTTGTAGCCTGCTACTTTGTGAAATTCATTTATTATATCTAGTAATATTTTTGGTGGAGTCTAGGATTTTCTCTACAAAATATGTTATCAAAGAATAATTGTTAAGTAGGATAGGTAGTAAATTGTAGGACAGGTAGTAAACTAATGCAGGGATGAGAAGGATAGGTAGTAAATTGTAGGATAGGTAGTAAACTAATGCAGGGACGAAAACTAATGCATTGTCTTAGCATTTCTGAGCCTTGTCTGATAAGATTGCCAGCCATTCAATAGGCAGGGAAATATCAGATATCCCATGCAGCAATATTTGCACTAATACATTCCCTAGGACAAAGGATATAAAGGAAAGAAAAACAAATGAGACTATGTTAAACTCAAAAGCTTCTGCCTGTTTAAAGAAAACATCAACAAAATAGAAAGGGAACCAACCGTATGGAAAAACATATTTGCCAGCGATACTGTGGACAAGGGTTTGATTTCCAAAATATTTAAAGAACTCACATGACTCCACACCAGGAAGAAACACAATCTAATTCAAAAATGTCCAAAAGACCTGAACAGACACTTTTCCAAGGAGGACATACAGAGGGCCCATAGACACATGAAAAAATGCTCAACTCACTAGGCACTAGAGAGATGCAAATTAAAACCACAATGAGATACCGTTTCACACTGGTCAGAATGGCTATCATTAACTAATCAACAAACAAGTGCTGATGAGGTTGTAGAGTAAAGGGAACCCTAGTTTACTGTTGGTGGGAATGCAGACTGGTGAAGCCACTGTGGAAAACAGTATGGAACTTCCTTAAAAACTAAAGATGAAATGCCTTTCGATCCAGTGATCCCATTGTTGGAATTATACCCTAAGAATCTTGAATCACCAATTCAAGAGAACCTATAAACCCCAATGTTTATAGCAGCATTATTTACAATAGCCAAGTGCTGGAAACAACCTAAGTGCCCACCAGTAAATGAGTGGATCAAAAAACTGTGGTACATTTACACAATGGAATACTACGCAGCAGAAAGAAAGAAAGAACTCCTACCCTTTGCAACAGCATGGACGCAACTGAAGAGCATTATACTAAGTGAAATAAGCCAGGCAGTCAAAGACAAATACCATATGATCTCACCTGTAAGTGGAACCTAATCAAAAAAACAAACTAGCAAGCAAAATAGAACCAGAGACATGGAAATAAAGAATAAAGTGTCAGTGACCAGAGAGGAAGAGGGTGGGAGATAACAGGGGAAATAAGGGGAACGGGATGCCAAGGAACATAAATAGAGGACTCATGGGTGATGCAGACCCTGGCTGGCAGGGTCCATGTTTTGTGGCTACACTGAACGAATTCACACGGACTACAGAAATCCTGTGGAAAAAAGGGATGGCACGGCCACTTTCTCAGTGAAAGAGAGGGCCTGGACCCCTACTTGGACAGGCTTTTATTGCTTTTCTGGGCACATTACATTGAGGATGGTCCTCATTTACTATGCACAGGTTCGATTTAGGTGGTTACCTTTTACAGAAAATAAAGGAGAGGAAGTTGCTAATTACATCAAAGAGGAAGGATATTTGCAAATGCAAAGGGAAAAGTGGTTGAACTGGTTACACTTGACCTTGGGAGGTTTAGCATAGATTTTAGGAAGTTACTTTAAAGATATGCAGTAAACATTTGCTACCTCAATTCGGGGTGAGGGAGTTTAGCAAAAGCAAGACTCAAAGCCCCCTAGGTATAAAGCAGGCTTGATCCCCACAGGAAAACCTATCCATGGGCTTGGGTCCTGTGTGCCAGACTTCCACTCCTATTGGCTTTTCCGAGTTTGGGCTGGGCTACATTTCCCATGGCACATGAAACGGTTCCCTATACATGGGCACGGACAATGGGGGATTGACTGTGGGAGTGTCAGGGGGGTTGGAAAATTTAGAGCAATGAGGAAAAAGGCATAACAACTGTAACTGAATAGCAATCAAAAAAAAAAAAAAAAAAAAAAAAAAAAAAAAAAAAAAAAAAAAAAAAAAGACTGCCGGGCATTTAATCATCACAAGCAGGGATGACGCAGGAGAAGGGAAGTCCTTGATTCTATGCTGGGAAAGGTAGCCTCTGTCACAATATCACTAAGACAAAGAGCCTTTACCAGTTGAGAAAGGAGGCATTTGTACCTGTACATTATTCCCAAGGTTTAAAAGGGGAAGAAGGAGGGGCAACCTAAAAGCTGATTGAAGTATATAACCCCAAACCCCAAAAGTCAGAGCCAGGTGCCCAATTGTAGCCTTGGCTCAAATGTATAGAACAAACTTACTAACAATTTTATTTCCTCTATATGTGGTACATTCGGACTAACTGGTTGCTTGTCTGTAGTTTTGTGCTTGTGTGTGTTTTGTAAATAAAATTGCTGTCTCATTTCCACTATATGTGTTTGTCTATTATATGAATCCTTCTCTTGTGACTGATGCAAAACTGAAGCATAAGCTCGGGGTGTGGGGTGTCCCCGACTAGGGTCTTTCCCCAATAACATATTGACAGCTTTACTTCCTCCTTTCCAATATGGATGCCTTTTATTTCTTCTTGTCCTATTGCTGTGGCTAGGGCTTCCAGTACAATGTTGAGTAAGAGGAGTGGTAGCATACATCCCTGTCTTCTGCCTGATTTTAAGGGAAATGCTTGTAGTTGGGGAAAGTGGTATCTCACAGGGTAAGATAAATGGTTTTCCCCTGGGAGGCACTAGCTCTTATCCAGAAAGATGACTGCTGTGTAACCCAGGTGTATCCAGCCCTGAAAATCCCACAGCTGCTCCCCAAGACTCTCCCCCATGCCTCCCACTACAGACTGCCGTGAGACGATTCCAATTTGCCCCACCCTTCCTTCCCTGGGGCCCAAGGTGGGCAGCCGCAAACACACAACCTGTGCTTTGCCCCTTTAAGGGAAAAATGATGGGTTCATCTCCAGCGGGTTTCTTCTCTCCCCAGAGCAGAGAGACCCCACAGTGCAGACTCCTTAATCACTCCTGATCTGGGTGCTCTAGGAATGTTCTTCGGGTTCTGTGGACACTCCTGTCTTATCTGGGGCTTGAATTTTCATTGGCCTAATTTGGTGGGAACTTTCCCTCAGCTCAGGCTAAGTGGCTCAACCCCTACCACGCCCGTCTCTGCCTTGAGGGCTTCTAACTGTGCCCCATTCCGGGTTTGTACAGAAGGCTACCTATCAACCCTTCTCTCTCACTCCTACGCCTCTCCCCCTGTCCCAAATCAATAAAATCCATCCTGTGTGCATCGTCTTCTTTTAAGTCTCCTATCGTCCTGATGGGGTGGGGAGGGAAGGGAAGAGTCCAGCAGCAACCCTGTGACAGGGGACGGCGGCTGAGCGCGTGCGCCTCACCCTCCTGCGAGTCTCAGCCCGAGACTCCTGACACTGCTCTCCCAGCACGGCGCTCGGCCCGCGGCCTCCACCGCCTGCGCTGCCTTGGCCGCCTCTCTCCACCCCGCCGCTCCTGGCTCCGGGCGATCCGCAGCCTCCGCGGTCACACTGTGTCCTGCTCACGCCTCCGGGGGCGCCCGCGGCAGGGAGGCTACAGCCCCCTCCGTGGCGAGCGCCGCAGGCCCCAGACCCTGGCCCCAGGCGGCTGACGAGTGCACGCGCCGGCCTGGTGGGCGCGGAGGTCACGGAGCACGTCCCGGGGCCAAGGCGCAGCTGCTCTATGCAGCTTCAGCCTGAGGAGGAGATTGCGAATTCCACAGCACGGCTCCCGCTCCAAATCTGCGGCCAGAAATGCTGGGCTGGGTGGCAGTGACAACGGCTCTACCAGGAGAGATTGGGCCGCTCACCCCCAGGTGCTTTCACAGGCGGACAGGCACCTGCATACTTGCACACACCTGCACACTCATCCATGCACACGCTCACTCACACACGTTCTCATTCCCATGAACTGAATTTTTGAGTTGACTGCTCTGTGATTTAGCTGCAAAACTCGTCCAGGTCTGGGAGCACGTGCAGTTTCCAGCTACTCTGCAGCCATCTTGGAAGCCCCATTTTTAATTTTTGCCTTGACTTCACTTGCCTTTGGTGTCAAATTCATAAAATATTCTCTAGAACCCTCTTTGTAATGTTCTTTCTGTTGTTTTTTTTCTGAATCATCACTCCCTGAGTTTTCTCTCGCTTCTCTAAGAGGGTAGGGGAGAGGTGGGGACTTGCTGAAAGAAGTTGAAGGGATTAGTCAAAGAGCATACGTGAGTAACCTGTGGACTTGAACAATAGTGTGGGGATTGACTGTGGGAATGGGGGCGGGCTGGGTGGAAAGGGGGACATTGGGACAACTGTAATTGCACAAATAATAAAATATTTAAATTAAAACAAAATATAAGAAAACCACTTCAGATCCAGCAACAGGATTTCCACTCTGTTATTTGCATTTATATGGTGAAATGTTGCCATCTTGTGGTTAGTTCATCTATCACACCGTCCTTTTTCCTCGGGTAGGGTTTTTTTTTGTTTTGTTTTGTTTGTTTGCTGTTCTTTTTAATATGATGCTTGAGTATTTTGGGGGAAGATATTATGTCTATTAGGGAGTCATTATTTTAATTAAATAATAAAATTTAAGCATAGTAAAAATAGAATTAAAATCAGTTTACTCTTATTTTCAGAAAATGGGACTTGAATCTGTATCTTCTAGAACTCTCAGATAATTTCCCTTTTTGTGGGACTATTATTTAACTTACAAATTCGAGTCCAGGTGGTTTTTAAAAATGTTTGTACCTGCTCTGAAAGTCGCCACAAGTTATCAAAATATCCATGTAATTTGGGAACTATTTCTAATGCATACCCCATTTTAAACAATAGGGGGCATTATGATGTCATGTTTTGGTTTTCTCTATGAAGGCAAACGTTTTATTTCATAGTAAAAATCTTGGGTTTTCTTCTTGATAAGCACAGTTCTCTCAATTCAAAAGCACCTTGTTGTATTTTGACAGTACAGGCAATGAGTATGAGCCTCATTATATATCCTCGAGGGATATAATTTCTTAAGAGAAAGTACTATATACTAGTTTACCACTATTTCAATATGTGCACACATTTAAAAATTTATATCAAATCCAAAGCAATTTATATGTAATCCTAACATAATAGTTTCAATACAAACATGCTTCTTCATTAAACTGAGAAACATTGCTGTTTTCAAATCATTTTTTTCCACTATGTATTATCATGGATGGGAATTTTTTTGAAGTTAAACTTTATGTAAGGTGAAAAATCGTCAAACTATGTTCTTAGCATTATAAAATTTGAAATGTATAGATAAGTTGGGTAAAAATTGTTAAAATAAAAATATTTTCAAAGTTCGCAATCTTCTGAAGTTAAGGTGTTTTTTTAATATGTAGCATTTGGATATTTTATCTTTTCAAAGTTTACATAGTTTCAAAGTGAATGTAGAATGAAGCAGGATTTAGTAGATTAAATACTTAAATTCACAATTCTAAATTTTCGATAGGAGAATATATATATTTCAGTGAAAAGCATCACTTTTATGTTTCATCAAGGAGATGTAAGGAAACGGGATAAAATAACTTTTTAAGACCATGATTTCCGTCACTACTCAAAGTCGTGTAAGAATTGATAATATTTTCTTAAGTAGTATTGAAATTATACATATACACATATATATACATACATACAAATATTAAATTGTTACATTCTATTGATCTCTTTATAAAAAATGAAAATGTTAAATAATGGTCTAAAGTCAACTTGTAATTTCCTTCCCAAATTTTGGTTTTCCCTGTCAGGTAAAGGTAATCAGCACAGTGAATTTGATATATACAATGAATTTTTAATGATTCAGGCAAAAGTGACTACGATATATCTTTGTTGCATATTTGTAGGCGTTAGGAGCCATATTGAATGCATTTTTTATATCCTTTTAAATAATTTTCTTGTTGCTCTAAATTAGTCATGGTGGGAATATTTACACTATGGAAATCAGATAATTCCACAAATCTGGGATTTCTACTTTTCCCCCAAAGCTTAAGCTTATTACCAGTAGTCCAATAGTTTGTTTTTATTTTTTAAAATCTGGGACCACTATTGGCATTTTGGTTAGAAAAAGTCATTTTGTGTAAGGTTTTCCTCCTGTTGCTGAAGGAATAGTATTTTTGGCCCCTGCCCATTAAATACCAAAATAGCAAATCCTAGTCATTGAAACCACTAGAGGGATGACTAGGAAATATGTGGCAGTACAATGCTGAAGAACTAATGAAGCAATAAATTCAAAGGGCAGAGTTAGACACAAAAATAGTGTTATAATTTAGGTTCAGAAAAACAAACAGACTGATTGACAAAGGGATTTAAATTATCATTGTCTACTTCTTGGGCACATTGTTAGTCTGCTTATTGATAGGACCAGAAAGTGGAGAGATGGAAAACCAGGAAACCAATTAAGAAGCTGTAGTATATATCTGTTGTTTTGCCAACCAATAACATTCTTTTTCTTCTGATAGCATTTCACTTCAAGTGTGCTCTCTCCTGCGGAGTGGTGCTGCCCAGTGTGATGGCCACGAGATGCAGACTGCACCGAGCTCTCAGAATGAGGCTAGTGCAGTTGAGGAACTGAATTTTTAATTGAATTAATCTGTATTAGAAGTTTAATATACACACTAGATTTACAAAACTCTCAAAGAAGGCAAAATATTTTATTAACTATTTAAATAAGATATTAAAATGACAATATTCTGGATATGTTGCCATAAATTATCTTTAACATGTGCTATAATTAATGTATTAACTTCACTGATTTTCTACTTTTTAAAATGTGCTTACTATTCAATAGAGCATTTAAAATTACATATGTAGCTCACATGTTATTTTATTAGACAGTGCTTCTCTAGAAACATCATCGCTTTTCATGCTAACCCCATACAGTTCTGACCTTTTCGATTCGGTAGCTGCTCTGGAGGTAGGCAGGGATTTAGGCCTGGCTAATCAGAACATTGTGTCTCATCTTTTTAGGGACAGTTACGTGACCTAATATCAACAAAACAGAATGAAGCACAGACTTTAGCTCAAACTGCTGGCTGGGAAAGAATGGTTCTTTCTGTATTTGTTTTTTTCCAGTTATGTACATAATTTTAATTTTTACAATATCATTAACGTTCTATAAAATACCTCCAAAATAACACTTTTAATGATTGCATGTTAACATATTATTAGGTGTTTTGGTTGTTTTTAATTTTTTTTAATTGTTGACAGTGTTACTGATGTCCCCCATTTTCCCCCCTTTGCTCCTTTCCACCAAGCACCGCCCACTCTGGCCTTCCTCACATTGTTGTCTGTGTCCACGGGCTCGGCATACATGCATATGTGTTCTTTATCTAATCTCTTCCAGTCCCCTGTCCACTCCTCTCTTAGATTTCTCAGTCTGTTCCATGTATCCATGCCTCTAGTTTTATTTTGTTCATCGGTTTATTTTGTTTATTAGATTCCACATGTGAGTAAGATCATATGGTATTTGTCTTTCTCTGACTGGCTTATTTTGCTTAGCATAATAACCTGGGAATACATCCTAAAAATCCCCAAACGCCAATCAGAAAAAGATTATACATTCCTATATTCATAGCAGTGTTATTTACAATAGCCAAGATCTGGAAACAGCCCAAGTGTCCATCAGTAGATGAGTGGATAGAAAAGATGTGGTACATTTACACAATGGAATACTAAATAGTTGTATAAAAAAACAAAAAAGGAATTCTTTCCTTTGGCCACAGCATGGATGGACCTGCAGAATGGTTCTTTTTTTTAATTTTGATGGACTTGGAGCTGTTGATACGAAGCCTAGAGTCGATAGCAGCAATATTAACCCCTTAAAGAAAATGCCAGGTTGGAAATGAAGCCGATATTGGAATGCAGAGACAAGAAGAAAGGAGAGAGACTCCGAAACCTGGACCTTTAGTTACTTTGAGCAATAGAGAACTTCTTGGCTCAAGCCTGTTTGAACTTGAATTTTCCGCTACTTTAAAAACAGAAATTCCATAACTGGGCAGAGACAGGAGACAGTAAAGGCTGGGGCTTCAGCAGTAGCAGCGGGGATGGAGAATATCAAACCTAAGACTCACTGAGGTAGAGATGGGCCTGTTCTGACTTAAGGTATACAAGTAGAGATAGAAAAAAGTTGAGAGTATTAAAAAACCAGCTGGACCCTCAACTGATTGTGTTGTGATAAAGACGAGTTTTATTAGCATGTGATATTAAACTTGGGTTGAAACCTAGTGTTTTCCAATGAATGATATGTTAAGTTCAAATCCTCAGTAACCTAGTTGTCAGCATTTAAAAGTGACTTTTCGCCCTGGCTGGTGTAGCTCAGTGGATTGAGCGCGGGCTGGGAACCAATCGGTCCCAGTTCGATTCCCAGTCAGGGCACATGCCTGGGTTGCAGGCCAGGTCCCCAGTGAGGGCCATGTGAGAGGCAACCATACATTGCTGTTTCTCTCCCTCTCTTTATCCCTCCTTCCCCTCTCTCTAAAAAATAAATAAAAATAAAATCTAAAAAAAATAAAAATAAAATAAAATATATAAATAAAAAATAATTAAAAAATAAATAAAAGTGACTTATCATAGTTTACCGTGTGACCTTCTAATTAGTCTTTATTTTAAATGTTAGTGTATAATCAATGAGATTAGAAATTATGATATATATTTTAGATATAAACTAAAAATTTATAGTGATGAATATATATGCAAATATTACAGCTTTATATAATCAACCAATCACAAACTCTTTTCCTCTTATAAAGGAGGTCTATATTCATGGCTCAGTCACTATGTGCAGCTATTGCACACTCGCTTCCAGTCAAGTGAAGGTATTTATGATTTTAGTCAAGTGCCTTCTGATAGCCATAAACTTTTACAAAGCTCTATGTTTTTATTTTTAATTAGTCATAATATATTTTTGATATTGTTTCAATTGAATTTCCATTTCTTAGTAATCTTAAAATATTTCAACTCTTAAAGATATTAGTATCTAGCCCTGGCTGGTGTAGCTCAGTGGATTGAGTGCAGGCTGGGAGCCAAAGGGTCCTGGTTCAATTCCCAGTCGGGGCATATGCCTGGGTTGCAGGCCAGGTCCCCAGTGAGGTCCCCAGTGAGGGCCATGTGAGAGGCAACCATACATTGCTGTTTCTCTCCCTCTTATTCTCTCTCCCTTCCCCTCTCTCTAAAAATAAATAAATAAAATCTTAAAAAAAAAGGATATTAGTATCTAGACTTTTGAAATGTACTTTTTAAATTATGGTGACATGAAAAATATATTTGATAACCGTCCTTTAGTTTTTACTTCTGCCTTCTAGTTCACTTATGATACTGAAAGATTTTTCTAAAATGTTTGATCCTTTCTACCTCCTACCTTCATAAGGCAAGAAAGAGCAAATCACTGGGAAGAAGACAGAAAAGTTGAAAAACATTTCATTTAATAACAGATAACTGAAATAAGGTAAGCTTTCTTATTATGATAGAAACTTCTCAGGAGGCCCAAAAATGATAATGAAAAAATAAGCCCCCAATAATGTACTGGTTATATTCAACTCAGATACAAGGGATTGAACCAGTAGAGAGAGTTCCGTTCTCTTGACACCAACAAAAACATTACCTACCATAAGGAAGGAAGAAATATAGGTCTTTCTAATTGTATAATAGTGGAAGGATACTTGCATAATTACAGGGCTACAGTGACAGCTGCTTACTATGTCCACTATCATGCACTGCAGGCGGTAATTTACCCATGTGCTTCCCATTCATTTGAATGGAAAACAGTAGGGGGTGGCCCTTATGTATCGCATATAATTGCAGGCACTTTAAGCAACTATCATCGAAGATTCTCATTTTAATACTGTATAAAACTATGGCTTAATTTTTTATATGGGATTCTCCTTCCCAACAGAATCTTTTAGGTACTATGCCTAGAGTTTTGGTCGTCTTACTTTTTCTCCAAAGTTACTTATTATTTTTGTATTCCATGGCATATATGATGGGTAAAAACAACAGCAACAAGGTTTTGTTGGGTAAGCTATGGATCTAATGAAAATATCGAATAAAAGTTTTTTTTATTAATATTCCTAAATGTAATAAGTACAATAGCTTAGCAAATATATTTGGAGTTCAGAAAGCTCGCACCTCATAAAATTGCATTTAATAGGCATTTTACCTGCAAATATTTTCAAAAGTCATTTAGTGTTCACTTATAAGGAAGTTCCTAGCTCTCTAATCTCAACCCTCCAGAAGAGACATGAGGACCAGGCAATAAACAGAATGGTTCCCGCGTGACTGAAGCTACTGGCTGACGATTTCAAGGACAGAGCCATTCATGGTCTTTAGGGGAAGCCCTCCTCTTTTGAATGGAAGTTCTTTTACTTAGCAAATCATTCTTATAAACAACAAACAAATAAAAAAAGCAAAGAAAAAGGTTTATTTCCTAATATAGAGGAAATTAGAAGCATCAAAGGAGAAAATACTAGAGAGGAGAAGTTAAGTTTACTTTGGTCACTTGTGGACACAGACTCACATTTCAACTGTTTTCTATAGACTTCTTACATCTTCAGGGTTGGAATTAATCACCTCATCTTTTGGGCTCCTGGAATTCTTTTTAAAAATAAATTGACATTAAAGTCAGGGTTGATATTAAAAATATTTAACAACTGGTACAGACACTGTCCAAGTGCAGAAGTGAGAGCATGGAGCACATCTGCGCTGGTCATTAACCCTGAAGCCGCTGGATCCGGAGGCATTGCAGGGAGTCCCAGCACCTCGGTGGCTGGCGAGACAGGGACGCGTTCAGGGAACGGTGGCAGTGGTTGTTTATATTACCTCAACATATATTACCTCAACAAACAATCAGAATGTGTGGGTGAAGGGCCTATTTCTTGTTCACCTTAACGTTCTCAGCTGGCAGAGAACAGAAGATGTTAGTAACTTAAGTAAGTAGTCTTTGAATTTAATGTATTTTTTAACAAAAACTTAAGAACAATTTAAACTCATATCAATGTATATGTAACCTGAAGTTTTGTCTCTATAATTTCCATAAATTAGTAGCTAATGAATGTTTACAACACATATGGAGTGGAGAGAAAGGGACGTTATGGCCAGAGGACTTGGCTTGGCCAACCAGATTTTGGATTACAAATTCCATTTATCAGGCATTGTTCTTGCAGATAAACAGAGATGCCAAAGTAGAAGTAAAATGATAAAAGTAAACAATAACAATGACAACAATAACAACAGCATTATGTTAACAGATGTGGTGTCTTGTTAGAAATTAAATAAGACAAGGGCATTTTGGAATGTCTGGGTTTTATTCTTTGCTCTTTGGATAATGTTCATGCTTTCTAATATCACTCAACAAGGACTATATTGCATAATTTTGCCAGAAGAAAAATTATACCGTGAGACTGTTTTAGATACTTAGAGTTGAGGGTGAGATGGATATACTGAACATTTACATTCTAATTATGATCATGGGTAGATAAGGCTCTTATCACTCTGTATTACATTAAGTTAATGAACTTGGTAAGCAGAACTTGAACAAACCATCAGTTTTACTCCAATTCATTATAAAATGTAGGGATCATTAATGTGGATTTATATTCCACTTTACTTAAAGGAAGGTCAAAGCTTACTTGTATTATCAGCCCAACTTGTTTTTCAACTATGCAAACCGTCCTCTTTAAGTCTCAAACTATAGTGAGCCTGCCATTGGACTTCCATTGTTTTCATTCCTAATCTAATTCAGACGTGATTGCCCTTTAGGAAATGATGAGAATTTTCTTTCTTCTCTTCTTTCTTTTTTTTTTTAAATTATTTTATTGTTGTTCAATTACAGTTGTCCGCATTTACCCTCCCCCCCCACCCCAGGCAAACCCACCTCCCTCCCTTGCTTCCACCCTCCCCCTTGGTTTTGTCCATGTGTCCTTTATAGCAGTTCCTGAATATCCTTGTCCCCCTTCTCCCCTTCACCCTCCCCTCTGGTTACTGCCAGAATGTTCTAAACTTCAATGTCTCTGGTTCTATTTTGTTTCTCTGGTTCTATTTTGCTTGCTTACCTCAGAAGCGTCTTGGCTGTGACTGATCTGAATTCCCCGGTAGCTGATCTGGCCTCGGTGCCTTCGCTCCTGAGTCCTCATACGAAACTTTTTAACATTTCATACAGTAGAGGCTGCATGATGATGTACTCCTTGAACTTGACCTTATCTGAGAAGCACTTTATCTGCCCTTCCATTCTAAATGAAAGTTTTGCTGGATAGATTATTCTTGGTTGTAGGCCCTTGCTTTTCATGATTTGAAATATCTCTCTCCAGCCCCTTCTTGCTTGGAAGGTCTCCTTTGAGAAATCTGCTGATAGTCTTATGGGGATTCCTTTGTAGGTAACTGTCTC
>PVJI01031895.1:0-12720 GCA_004026765.1 Micronycteris hirsuta
TTTTTATGGAACCATAAACGTCCCCGAATATCAGCTGCAATTTTGAGAAAGAAGAGCAAAGCAGGAGGGATCACAATTCCTGATATCAAACTATATTACAAGGCCACTATAATCAAAACAGCCTGGTACTGGCATAAAAACAGACAGATAGACCAATGGAACAGAATAGAGAGCCCAGAAATAAACCCGAGTCTCTACGACAATTAATCTTCGACAAAGGGGGCAGAAACATAAAATGGAATAAAAATAGCCTCTTCAACAAATGGTGTTGGGAAACCTGGATGGCTACATGCAAAAAAATGAAACTAGAGCACCAACTTACACCATACACAAAAATAAGACAACAGTCTTTTTTTAAGGACTACTGCTTGTTAGAAATTGTTTTACTCTATTAAATCCAAGATCGTCTCACTGCATCCATGCAAGACAAATGTAATTCTTTAGCAACTCCAAGAATGTACAAGGTCTGTCTGAAAACAGTTCAGCCATGGTTAGTATAACAAGAACCTTTTGGGCAACATGGATGTGACCTGGCAGCCAAGGAGAGTGGACTAGAATGCGCATGTGTGAACAATGATGACTACACTGTACTAGTCAGTGGGGGTGGTAGATGCTGTTGAGTGAGCATGTGTACTGTGTGGCCATTGCATTCAAAATGACTGGGCAAGTAGAGCAATGAGTCTGCAACAAATTTTCATTAAGCTTAACATTCCTCTGTGAAAACTATTAGGATGGGCAACTGGTGATTGGTAGCTTCATTATGATAATGTGCCTGCTCATGCATCATGTCTTGTGCAGAGATTTTTGGTGAAATATCAAATCACCCAGGTGATTCAGTGCCCCCAACAGCCCAGGTTTGTCACTCTGTGACTTCTGGCTTTTCCTGAAACTAAAATCATCTTTGAAAGGGAAGAGATTTCAGACCTTCAATGAGATTTAGGAAAATATGATGGGGCCGCTGATGACAATTGGGAGAACTGTGTGAGGTCCCAAGGTGCCTACATTGGAGGGGACTGAGGTGTCATTGTCCTATGTACAATGTTTCCTGTATCTTGTATTTTTTTCAATAAATGTCTCTATTTTTCATATTACATGGCTGGACACCTCCTGGACAGACCTTGTGTATCTCAAAAACTAAGTACAAATCATGTTATATGTAGAGTTTGAATAACTACGCTTATATCAGTTGACTAAATACAATGTTGCAAACATAAACACCTATGATTTACAAATACCCAATAAAATCTAGTATGTCATTATACAAGCCTAGATAATAGATGGACCTCAGTTTCCTTATCTGTCAACTGAAGCATTTGAACTAGTACACTTATTTATTAATTTTATCATGTATTTATTAATAAATATTTCTATTAAAAGCAGGAACTATGCTGGGAAAAGATAATCTGTCTCTTCATGGAGTTCATATTCTACTGGTGAAAGACCAGAAATGGTCTAAAGAAAAAAGGTATACTTTTATTTTGGTTTGTTTTATGGGTAAAACTATTTTTCTATTTGGATGGAAAGGACTTATAGACTAGAAAGACACAGAAGATTCAGGAGAATGAGAAAATTGGTAGATTGTGTTCTTTGAGAAGGAGGGGAAGTGGTCCCCAGAAGCCAGAGAGAGAAGGCTAATAAAAATGATAGGTTTTTAGGTGAACGGTGAGAGAATTATCATAAAAAGGCCTTCATGTTCCTTCAGAAGTAGGGAAGGTGAGGTCAACTGCTGAGAGTGAGGAGGGAGCTCTGGAGTAAAAGGACTGAGAAAAGCCGTGAAATCTTGAAATTGCCACCTTGGAGAATGGGACCGTGAGATCCCCCAGGGATTGATGCCCAGGAGTGCCAATCTGTACTTTCTATGATTTTCCCTCAGTTTGTAGGAAAGAACGGAGAACACAAATCACTCAGTTGGTAAAAGTTGTGAAAATGCTGCTCAATCATGATGTGAAGACCATGGAAGTAGGGGCTGGAGGAAAGTGGTGAGTATTTGACATGAAGAAGCATTTGTTCTCGGCTGAACAAGGAGGTCAGGGAGAACAGGAGGAGATTAAGGCAGGAGTGGAGGGGGATGTTAAAAGGATCAGACACCTCAATGAGACAATGGCAGGTGCAGCAGGACACCAGAGAGGGATGGAGTGGGGGAAGTGCAGTCAGAGAACACAGGTTTAGATTTACGATTTTCTGAAGGAGAGATTTGATATCTGGAGTACGGTAAAGTTGTTATTGGAATTCAGGTGGTCTAAGAACTGAAAGCTTATGGTGTAGGACAGAAGGTTGTTTATGTGGGTATTGAAGGCAGCTGGGATTCTGACATGGTTTGGGAGGAGAGAAACATGTCTCAAGGTCCTTTGTAACTCTAACCAAGAATTCAGTAAATGGTGACTTTTAGTGAAGTTCTATGTGTAATACTGGATGGCAATTGGTTAAAAATTCCCTTACTAAAGGAACCCAATGTTCATCTCCAACCAAACATTGTTGTGTACTATGTCCTAGTGGATATGAGGTGAATTTCATTCAGAAGTGGGTCTGACCAACCATTTGTCACCTGTGTGGCTTACCTTCTCCAAGAATCTTTCCATATTTGTGTAGTAGGAATAGTATTGACCGCGATGTTGACATTTTCATATACCATGACGTGTACGAAATGAATACCGAACATGATTCTTCTGGTATCCTCTTTTTCCTTTCTGCCACCTGCCTCCTCTCACCTGGGTCCACATGGAAGCTTCCACATTAAGAAAACATGTTACTGTCCCTAGTCTTAGTTGATTATTTCCAGTGTCAACACCTGGTGGAGGTGAAGCCAACATGATACCCTCTATTGTTTTGCATTCCAGCCAGGATGAATGCAGTTAGTCTTGCTCCAACGGCTGAAACTTTGGGGTATAAAATACAGAAGGTGTTAGTATTTTGATATAAATGAAGCTGACCTGCAGATTGGAGCCCAGATCCCCTTTTTTGCCTGAATGGGTAAATAAGACATCAAAGCACCCCCACACCAAAAACAAAAACAAACAAACAAACAAAAAACACTGAACATCTGTACTGTCTCTATCCTCTACTTCAGTCCAAAGTTTGAAGTGCTCCCAGGAACAGACAATGAAAAAAATCAGATATCTTGAAACCAGAAGGAAATAAGAGAAGAAACATAGTGACCCAAGGCTGAAAATAGCCATGAGGAGCCAGAAAATGGAGGACGGTGACTGTTCTGCTGAAAAAAAAAATGTACCTTATAATTCAAGAAACTTAGTCACCAGACTCTGAGAACAGATAACGGGAGTGGGAGGCAGTAGAGAAGAGCAGCAGTGGGGAAACATTTAATAAAGATTTGCAACCCAGAACCACTGATCACAAAGCTCTTGACAGACTCACAGCCTCATGGAACCTTCAGAAAACTAAATTAGTAATGGGATAAAGCAAAGATATCTATGTTGTATTTGGCCTTGCAAATATATCTAACACCTGTCTGACTGAGGCTTTCTTTTTATCCTCACCTGAGGATATGTCCATTGATTTTTAGAGAGAGAGGAGGGAGGGAGCAGGGAAGAGAGAGGGAGGAAGACGGGGAGAGACAGAGGCATCTATGTGGGAGGGAAATACCAATCAGTTTCCTCCCATACGTACTCTGAATGGAATCAAACCAGTGCCTTTTGGTACACTGGTTGACACTTCAACCAACTGAGCCACACTGGCCAGGGCTGGCTGATGCTTTTTAACAGGGGAGATAATTTAAAAACAATCTCCTACAATTGGGCATAATTATATTCAATCCTTAGAAAACAATCTGTAAAACATGGCTCAATTTTGAAAATGGTCATATTGTGTTTAAATGGCCTCTTTAAAAATCTTCCTCCAAGAGCATTTTCCTTAAAATCAGGAAAAAGATGGGGATGTCCACTTTCACCACTCTTATTCAACATAGTACTGAATGTCCTAGCAACAGCAATCAGACAAGAAGAAGAAATAAAAGGCATCCAAATTGGAAAGAAGGAAGTAAAATTATCGTTATTTGCAGATGACATCATATTGTACATAGAAAACCCTAAAGACTCCACCAAAAACAAACAAAATAATCCCCCCCAAAACAAACTACTAGATCTAGTAAATGAATTCACCAAAGTAGCAGGATACATTAATATTCAGAAATTGGTGGCATTTTTATATAACAATAATGATCAATCAGAAAAAGAAATTATGAAAACAATCCCATTTATTATTGCAACCACACAAAAAAATAAGGCACCCAGGAATAAATTCATCCGAGAGGGCAAAAAACCTGTAAGTTATAAGACATAGAAGAAAGAAATTGAGGAAGATACAAATAAGTGGAAGCATATACTGTGTTCATGGATTAGAAGAATCACCATAATTAAAATGTCCAAATTGAACAACAATAAAGTAATTAAAAAATAAATAAAACTAAAATGTCCATACTACCCAAAGCAATCTGTAGATTCAATGCAATCCCTATTAAAATATCAATGGCATATTATACAGTTCTAGGACAAATATTCCAAAAATTTACATAGAACCAAAAAAAAAAAAAACCCCAAAAAACAACCCTTAAATATCCTCAGCAATCTTGAGAAAGAAAAGCAAAGTTGGAAGGATCATAATACCTGATATCAAACTATACTGCAAGGCCACTGTAATCTAAATACTGGGTACTAGCATAAGAACAGGCATATATATCAATGGAACAGAATAGAGAGCCCAGAAATAAACTCATGTCTTATAGTCAATTTTAATATTTGATAAAGCAAGCAAGAGCATACAATGATGTAAAGACAGTCTCTTCAATAAATGGTGTTGGGAAAACTGAACAGGTACATGCAAAAGAAATGAAACTAGACCACCAACTTATACTATACATGAGAATAAATTCAAAATATATGCGAAACTTAAATATAAGTCATGAAACCACAAAAATCTTAGGAGAAAACATAGGTAGGAAAATCTCAGACATCTCCTGTAGCAGTATTTTTGCCAATATAGTCCCTAAAAGAAGGGAAACAAAGGAAAAAAAATAAACAAATGAGACTACACAAAATTAAAAAGTTACACAGCTAAAGAAGCCATCATCAAAATGAAAAGGGAACCCACTATATGGGAGAATATATTTGCCAATGATACATCTGATAAGGGGTTAATTTCAAAAATATAAAAAGAACTTCTACAACTCAACACCAGGAAGACAAACAATCCAATTCAAAAGTGAGCAAAGGACCTGAATAGACACCGCTCCAAAGAGGGCAACAGACGGCCAGCAGACTTATGAAAAGATGCTCAATGTCACTAATCATCAGAGAGATGCAAATTAAAACCACAATGAGATGCCATCTCACACCTGTCAGAATGGCCATCATCAGTAAATCAACAAACAACAAGTGCTGGCGAGGATGTGGAGAAAAGGAACCCCCTGTGCCCTATTGTTGGGAATGCAGACTGGTGCAGCCGCTGTGGCAACAGTATGGAATTTCCTTAAAAAACTAAAAATGGAACTACGTTTTGACCCAGTGATTCCATTGCTGGGAGTATACCCTAACAATACCAAATCACCACTTCAAAAGAACTTATACACCCTTATGTTCATAGCCGCACTATTTACAATAGCCTAGTGCTAGAAACAGACTGAGTGACCATTAGTAGATGAGTGGGTCAAAAGGCTGTGGAACATTTACACAGTGGAACACTATAAGGCAGTAAAGAAGAAGGAACTCTTCCAGATTGACGGGTTTAAGGTCCCATTCCTGGGCGAGGTTGAAACTGTAATTGTTAGGTGTTAACAATGACATGGGCTTAGCAGAAGTGACTCCATTGGAGCCTGGTGTCTCTCTCTTTTAACCTAAGAAAAGTTCAGCAGATCCTCATAGCTCATTGGAGGTGGAGAACTAAGAGAAAGAGTTAATAGTGTTCTTAGGTACAAAGCACACAATGCCTATATATTTAGGCTTCAAGGATCTAATCAGAATTGTGTAATGAGGCAACAAGGTTCTGTGTACAACTGATTCAACAAAATTCTCTAGAAGGAAAACTTAGTCCCACTTCAAGTGGGATTTGTCATTAGAAGTCTTGGGTCTTCTTCCAACTCTACTAACTGTGGGAAACGGAGGCCAGCATCCTTCAGGACTCTGTTTCCTGGTCTTTAAAATGGCAAGTGGGTGGGAGAGTGGACTAGATGTTCCAAAAGAATCACAGAGCCATCTGACAAAAACACCTAGAAAAAAAAATGGCACCAGATACAAATTAATTCTGGAAATACTTCTGTAAAAATTATACAAGATAACATGAACTTAGCCTTTAAAAGAGAAACAGATGAAGTCATAGATAAGATTTTGAAAAGTAATTTCAAATAATTGCTATGTTCTCTGCAAACAAGAGTGAGCAGCTTGGCTTTCAGAATAAATGGCCATTTGCAGCTGTCACCACCTAACAAGGCCTCCTGCATAGCCACCCCGACTGCCCACACACACTCCAGTCTGTTCAAAGACACAGAAGGAATATTCGTGCAAAAGAAACTTTCTTTTGACATTAGTAGCAGTTGACTCAGGTTGTGATTGAAGGTCAATACCTTTATATTACTGTCACACCGAGGTTTGAATTTTTTTACCGGCACAATGCACAATGTAGTCTAAAAAAAAATAGAAAATTGCCCATTTACTTCAAGAATCATACTGATTTCCTTGAAATGTGTAGCACTTCAGTGTTGCTCTGAGCAACTGGTTTAATGAGAAGAGATCCTGCCTGTGATTGATAGCTTAAGAAATGTAAAGCTCATTTGTAATAGATTGGAGATTGGACTATAATAGATATGTGGGAAGATACCAAGCTGTTAGGAAAACAACAGCAGATTTGAGATATGCATAGCTGTTTGAGGAAAGCCTATTACATAAGGTTGAATTATTGTGGGAATTTGCATGAAGCTATTGGGTGACATCTAAGAAAAAGATTAACCAGAGGCATAGAAATAACTAAACAAAGCTGCTAATGCATTTTCACACAGGGAACGTTGTCACTACATAAAATTCAATCCAAAACATTTTCTCAAAAGACTTCTCAGTTTAGTTTGGAAGTCAGACCCAGGTATTCAGTATACACATTGGTGCGATAAACAGTTTATTTCAGACAGTCTTTGGAAATTCCACTGAATCCCCCAAACCCCAACTTTTATATATTTTGACAGTGATATATTACCGTAAAAGTGATATATGAGTATCATTACATAATTCTGTTGGTTTACTTTCTTTTTGAAGAAAATAAGCAACTGGTAAAACTTTCAAAGACATGTCATCTCAACGAAAGCAACATCTCCAAATGAACTGTTTGTTTAACACGCTTCCGGTGAGTTCCAATTTGCTAACTCGGCCTGCTGCTTACAGTGGTTATTGCTGAATCACAGAGTCTCTCTGGTTTCAGATTGCACTCCAGCTTCTCAGAAGTCATGGACAATCACTACAACATTTATATTTTTCAGTATTATATGTTTTCCTCAGACAAAATAGACAATTTATGCTATTATATTCCTTTTATGTTATGTACTTATTTGCTGCACCTATGGCATTGTATTTCAGTCATTTTTCTTCCATATTTCTCTTCTAGGAAGACTTGCTAGAAAGACTTTAAGAGCAAAAAAATATGCCTCATATGACGATGTTCAGCTCTTGGCCAAGTGCCTGGCACAGCGGTAGCCTCTGATAAAAATGTATTAAATAAATGAATAGATAGTTTCTTTCTTCAATGTTTGCTAACCTTCACACATCCAAACCTAACACAGCCTTAGAAAGCCATTGAAAGGAATCAGAACATGCATCCCCCAATATGCCCCTTGGGCATAAAGATTATTTTGAGCTGAAGACAATTCAGAACAACAGATGCATCAACAGTTCTTGGTCTTTCCATTCTTTGCCCAAAGAAAAAGAAGGACATAAATTTCCTTTTGTGAAGGGGTCCCCCTCTGCCTTTCCAGCCCTGCTCTATACCAGAAAAAGAAAAGTGACTCAGGTCATCAAACACAGGGAAATCAACAGGGAGATGAATTTGTGTAAACAGACCTTACTAAATAACCCTTATCTTCCATTAGTTCTCCCATATATTTCCTAGTCTATCAGTCGTTAAAATTCCAGCCCCACCTTCTTTTGTTAAGAGGGCTAATAAGCTCCCGATCTATCCACTTGGAATTTCATTTCTTTTCTGTGCCATAAATGTTAATAAAAATTCTGTCTTTTTTCCCTGCTAATATGACTTTGTTAGTTTAATTTTCCAGCTTCTAGACACCGCCAGGATTCCTTGGCTCATTGCCCCTTCTTCCATTCGAAGACAGCAACGGTGGGTCAGACTGTTTTCACAACACTTCACATCACTCTGACCTTCTCTCCTGCCCCCTCCTCCACTTTTAAGGACCCTTCTGATTGCAATGGACCCAGGACAATATCCCTGTTTTAAATCAGCTGATTTGTATCCTGAATTCCATATGCAACCTTAATTCCATTTTGCCATCTCCCCATCGCAAGGTCCTGAATTGTAATCAATCTGTAAAATCCCTTTTGACATCGAAGGTACTGGAATCACAGATTCCTAGGATTAGGATGGGGCTTCTTTTGTGAAGGACATTATTCTGCCTACCACAAATATATTATTTCATTGAATCCTCACCACACTATTGCTGTGATAATCCCCATCTATCAAAGCCTCAGGACACCAGTACTATGTTGTAGATAATAAACCTAATTCTTAGGGAAGTTGAATGCAACGACCCAAAGTGCACACAGTTTTTAAAGGTATTGGTCTCTCATGCTTAGCCTCTTAATCATGAAGGTGCACTGATTCTCACAAAAGTTACTTTCCCCTGCCTCCTCCCTTTCTCCCCAGAGTATTATGCTTTCTACTCTACCCCACAAAGCATTGTGTCAGGAAAGAATCTGGAACTTGTTGAATATGAATTGTGTCCTGAACGATGCCTTTCTGTGGCTATGTGCCTTTCCCAAGGGGAACAAACATCAAGGCAAAAAGAATAAAGTTCAGATGTAAGAAACTGAAGGGGAAACCAGCAAATTCGGGAGGGCTATTTTTGAGCTAGAGGCTCTCTCAGCATTTCTGGGGCACAGATATCTGTCTGCTTTGCTTACTATAAGGAGAGCCTGGATTCCAAATACAGGTTTCTGAGAACAGGGGCGACAGGATTTTGAGTGTTGTTATCTCCTAGTGAGGCTGGATGGCGCCGTGCTGCACTTCTGGGGCCTTCCACTTACAGTATCAAAAGACAAACCAGCCACGTGCTATATTCAAAATTAGCTTCCACTTAATAAAACATTGTTTGTTCTTTAAAAACAGACAAAAGCTAAAATGCTACTATAAATTGTCTAGTAGGTGCTCATTACAAAAATTCAAGAACATTAAGCACATATTGTTGAGGAAACTCATTTTTTTAAAGATAAAAGACTGTTTTTAAGCTTAAAAGATGTATTATTCTATTGTCCATTTGTTTGTTTCTTGCTTTGGCCTCTTTTATCAGCTAAAAATGCAACAAGTCCATGGGTGGTGGTGTCCTCTAAATAGTGTTCGGTTTCTTGATTTGAGTGCTGCTTGTGCAGATGCACTCACCTTGTGAACATTCACTGAGGTGCACACTTCTGATTTGTGTGCTTCTGTATGTGTGCTGTGCTAATAAATAAGAAAGGAATGCATAGAAGAGTGTGGGTGAGAGGGAATAATCTCAGTAAAGGAAGCAGGATGGCTGGACACTGGAGGCCAGTTCATCCTGACGTTAGTAAAGTGTACGCTCTGGGGTCCCTCACCTCTCTGGGTTCTGATGAGTGCTAGGAGCTGCTAGGAGCAGCTGAATGATCTAGGTAGAGAAAGGAAGTCAGATTGCAATAAAAAATTGCCTAAAGAGAAAAAGAGAGAAGGAGCTGATATCTAAGGATGCAATGATTTCTTTTCTTATTCAAAATATATATTCCTTTTTTTTTATTATTTTAAAAAGCAAACAAACAAAACAAGTGAACCCACCACTTGCTTTGGGAGAGATCTGAAAGCCTTGGATATGTCCAAACAGCCCTGCACAGAGAAGGAGGAAGGACCACACCCAAATCCATGTGAAGCAGGAAAGACAAATATTTTGAATTGCTGCTGTATTGATTTCCAAACAGAAAAGTTTCAAAAGGTCCTGGGGTTCTTGTTAATCTTAATGTCTTCTGAAATGTCTACCTCCATGGAACTTACTTTCTAATGCAGGAGTGCAGAGAGAGATCTACAAAAACAAAAATAAGCACAGCAAATGGCAATTAGAAGGTGACACACTCTGGAGAAAATTAACCAGGGTATGAGGAAAGGGAGGGCCATGGTGGTGGTGGTAAAAGGGATAAGGCGTGATTTCTAAATAACGAAGAAAATCTTCAGTGAAAGATGGCATTTAAGCAAACACATGAAAAATCAAGAGTCCTGTGGTCATCTGTAGAAATGCATCACAATAAGGGGAACAGTAAGCACAAAGGCCCAGTGTGGGGGGAGCAGAGCTGAGTAAAGGCTGTGCATAAGAAGTTATCAGAGATTGAGGCAGATCTGGCAGGTATCCCAAGCCATTTCCAGGAATTTGGCTCTTACTCTGAGTGACTTGAGCAAGATTTGATCATAAAAGTGATATACTCTGAGTGAGCTGGAACAGGACCATTCTGGTACTGTATTGAGAAGAGACAATTTGAGAGTTGGTGCAGAAGCAGGGAATAAAGAGGTAGGAGCCCAAGCATTAATCCAGAAAAAGATAATAGTGCTTTTGGAGGTAACAGTGGATCAAGTAAGAAGGGGTTAGAGTTTGTTGACACTTTGAAGGCAGAGCAATAGGACTTCTTGACAGATTACATGTAGATTTAGACAGAAAGAGAAGAATCAAGGATGTCTCCGAACTTTTGGGACTGAACATGAAAAGGCAGAGGTGCTACTAACTTACTTGGGAAACACTTCAAAGGACCTGTCAGGAAAGTGAAAATAGATACTACAGAATGGGAGAAAATATGCAGAATTCATATACCTAATAAGAGTCTAGTACCCAGAATATATAAAGAACTCTTACAACTGAACAATAAAAAGGCATGAAACACAGTTTTTAAAAAATGGACAAAGTATTTGAAAAGGCATTTTCTTTTAAAGAAGTTGTACAAATGACCGACAAGCACATGGGAAGATGCTCAACATCATTAGTCACTGAGAGAAATGGAAATCAAAACCACATTGAGGTACCATTTCATGCTCACTACAATGTCTGTAATCAAAAGACCGACAATAAGAAAGGATGTGGGCAACTTGCAACCCTCATACATTGCTGGTGGAAATGTAAAATTGTGCAACCTGGCGGGAAACAGTTTGGGAGTCCCTCAAAAAGGTAAACATGGAGTTACCATATGACTCAGCAATTGACTCTTAGAAAAATATATCCAAGAGGACTGAAACTATGTTTACTCAGAAACATGTACACATATGTTTATAGCAGCATCATGCATGACAGTAAAAAAAGGAAACAACTCAAATATCTATCACCTAATGAGCGGATAGACAGAATGTGGTATATCCATATGGTGGAATATTATTTGGAAATAAAAATACTAAATACTGCTGATACATACAAGAACATGGATGAACCTTGGAAACATTATGCTTAGTGAGAGGAGCCAGTCACAAAAGATCACTGGTTATATGATTCCATGTAAGTGAAAAGTTCAGAACAAGTAAATCATAGAAAGAAGGTACTAGTAGCCAGGGGTTGAGGGAAGGGAATTGGGAGTCACTGCTAGTAGATACAAAGTTTCTTTTTGGGGTGGTAAAGAGGTTCTGATTAGAGAGTGGTAAAAGTTACAAGTGCAGTAAAAATCACAGTATTGTACACTTTAAAAGGGTACATTTTATGGTATATGTAGGTGTATGTATATGTGTCTTAATTTTAAAGAGAAAAGAAAATGAAGGTCCTTGAAAGTAAAGTTATTCTTAAAAGAAAATCTCTAAGGACATGTAGCAATTACTAAGGTTCATCATAGTCACAGTAAGAAAAACGTCAGGGTCTGGCAGCAAAGGGACCGACAGAACAGAAAATAGATCCATGTATACAGGGGAACTTAATATATATAGCAAAATGGCACCAGGAACCAATGGGGAAAGAATAGACATTTTACGGCGAGACTTAGGAAAACTGGACTGCTACGAAAAGAAGAATAAACCTGAATTGCCACCTAGCACCAGATAGATAAACTTCAAGTAAAGGCCTTAAGTTATTAGAAACTATAGAGGAACATTTTTGTGACTTGCAATGGGGAGAATTCTTAAATAAAACCTCAAAAAGACAAACAAGGAAGCTAAACTCGATGAGTTTAATTACATCAAATGAGAGCTAGTTGGGTGGGGGGTTAGAGGGTGGAGGGATTGAGCGGAAAGGAGAAAAGGACTCATGGACAACAGTGTGGTGATTGCTGGGGGGAGGGAGGTATGAGGGGACAAAAGGGGAATGTAAAAAAATAAAATAAAAAAGGCCGAACCTAAGATGGCGGCGAGTTAGGAGGAACAGAGTTTACGTCCTCCTACCCACTGGTTGATTTTCTGAGGAACGGGGCGAAAACGCAGCAGTATTCCAACACATATGATGATTGATGCCCAAGATTACAGGGGAATTTGAACATTCACACGGTAAGCAGAGAGCATCGGAAGGAAAGGGTCCCCATCGGGACAAGCCCGGGG
>PVJI01031896.1:0-12711 GCA_004026765.1 Micronycteris hirsuta
TAAATGCAATTTGAAGTCTTTTAGTGGCAATAAAGTTGTTACAGGGTGCAGCCAAGAAATGGGCCCAAACAAGGATTTGTAGTGGGGTCCAGGACTCATGGTGTCCAGGAAATATTAGAGAAATATATAGGATGTCCTCACCCCCACAAGTCTGAACTGGGTGGGGGGGATGGGACGTGGAGCAGGGCCATTCAGAGGTGTTTTGCATAATAGCAGCTTTGCAGATAACCTCTGGCATGGTCATTTAGCATATTTATAGCCTTTAACTGGTTTCATAGGTATGTTAAAGAGCTGTAAAGCTGCTTTGAGCCAGGGGGATAGAAGTTACTTCCACCCAAGAGGTAACTGAGAGGCAACGCCCCCTGGACACAGCGCCTGCGTGAAAACTTGAAGATGATTGGCTCTGTGCCATGGTGGGGGGGGGGCGGCACACCTGCCCACAGTTAACATGGCAGCCCAATAAAGCTAAAAGAATATGAAGTGCTGGCAGGTGTAGCCAATTGAAGGAGGAGTTGGAAATAGGGCTGCAGAGGAAGATTGGTACGGGTATCTAAACCCAGGCATGGCAGCCATAGCTTGCTCTCTCTCTCGCTGGACAATGAAGGGTAGGAGTGGGGACCCCTCTGCCTGAGAGACAGGCCCTCTCTCTCTCTCTCTCTCGCTCTCTCGCTCTCTCGCTCTCTCGCTCTGGACCACGAGGCTTTGGAGGAGTGGTGATCCCTCAGCCTAAGAGACAGACTCGGGACCATGTGGCTTTGGGTGTCTCCCCTTGCCACGCAGCCTAGGAAGCAGCAGAGACTTTGCTTGAAAGAAAAGGGGTGAATAGACTCTTGCTGGTGGGCCATGAGAAGGGGGCCACATGGTTTTGGATTAACTGGGGTTTTGGATTAACTGGAGATCGCAGTGGCGACACAGCAGATGGTGCCAGAACTGTGGATCTGCCTAAATCATGGACTTCTACTTCTCCTACGGTACCCTGGACTGGGCAAAGGGGGGAAGGAAGGAAGGACTGTGTGTTTGTGGGTATTCTAGAGAACTTTAGTATTTTAAAGGAAACCTTAAGTCATTACTCCAAGCCTGTATAACTTGTAAATAAATAATTCTTTTCCTTTTCACAAGTCTCTGGCATTGAGAGACGTCTTTCCATTGGCGGCAAGCATAACTAACCTGGTGCAGGGTTGAGATATCATTGGGTGCCCCGGCCCTTGCTCTGTAACAAAGTCACAATTACCTGTTTATACAGCTAATGCCTTAATTCCAAATATTTGATCTCTAACATTTACACCAGCAGTTTCTCATTGCAGTTATTAAAATGTATTTTTTCCTGTTAGGAACCAGCAACATATTTTTTGTGTTTATTTTTCTTTTGAAGAACTATTTCTTCTAGATAACTGGCTCATTTTTATTTTTTATCAAAAACTAAAGGGTAGAGGGAGGAAAGAGTGATGGATTAAAATTTATTTTTTGAATAAAGATAAAATTCATTTTCAAAAATTTACAAGTGTTGTTGCTAGTGTAGTATTTATTCTATTAAGTAATCAGATTGGGAATCAAATGACAGTTTCCCTTTCTTACTCATGAATCAGCATTATTTCAGAATCATGGTTTTTCGTGTATTTTCTTAAGTCAAGTAACAGTCTGTTTCAACCAAATAATTTTGATTTGGAATTTAGGAGCCAACATAAACTATGTTGCGCATAAACCCCAAGGCACCTCTTTTTCATTCCAGCCCACTTATCCCCAAAAGGAGAAAGGTGTTCCTCTCTAAAGAGAGGAAGGCAGTCGGTGACAGTTGGTGCTGGACAAGCGGGCGGCGGGCACTTGCGGCCAGCCGTTCCTGGCCAGCCAGAAAGATACCTGCAGTGTCGTGACCGCCCGTTGCACTGCTGCCGTGACAGTGGACCGCCGCAAGTGTCTGTAGGGTCTGTGGCATTTAACATTCTATTTTCAACTCCTGGAGAAAGCAGTTCTTTACTAGTTTCCACATAGGATATGCAGTATTTTTGATAAGCTTCTGACACCCACCAGACTCCTTGCAAACAAATCGTTTCGGGTGCAGCATGAGGACAGCGGGGGGTCTTTCCAGAGTCACGCTCACTCAGGCCCATCTCAACCTCTCGTTTGGTTTTTGTGGTGTAACCTTGGACAGATTCTCTTGCCACCACGCTTTCCAATGCATCCTGGGCTGTAGGTATCTTGTCAGACTGGGTATGCAATTTGCAACATGAAAAATGACTGCAAAGTGGCAGATTCTTTTGAACTCTGCTGGTAAACCACAGACCTGATGTGTCCCTCCAAAATGCCAGCGATTGGGGTCCGAACAAAGTGCACCTGGCAAGTGACTGAAGTCTTATTTCTGGGGCCCACTTGCTCCCCTTCATCCTCACTTCCTTCACCTAGTTCACTGAGTGGCTTTTGGTCCTATTGGAAATCATTTTTCATTGTTCGGTGAATGAAGTTTCTTTAGATTCAACATTTCCTCATGAAGTCCTTTTAGAATGAAGCCTAAGTATTCCTCAGCCTCCTCCTGTCCAGCCCTTTCAGGCAGGCTTCACTTGATGACTGTGAGGAGTCTATAAATATATGCAGGTTCAAAAGCAGCTCCAGGACAGATATCCCTCACGATTTTATCCCTAAGAGCTGGTCTGGGTTTTGGAGGTACTGGCATACTAGTAAACTCATTCATGAGCTGAACAAAGCTGTCTACCATGGGTGCTGAGTACAAGGTCTTTGCACTTTTGAATACAGAGGAGTGAACTTCATCAGGTGATACATCACAGGGCAAGCACACAATGCCCGCCATGTAGCATCACTGTCGCACCAGGTTCATTTATTGATCAGTCCACAGGGTTGCAATGATACTGGTTTATGTATTAGGGTTACATTCTTCAGTAACTCTGCAATCTTTACGGCCACGGCATCCTCTGGAACTGGAACAAGCCCTTCCTTGTTGACTTCAGCCTGCTTTTCTAAGACCAGGGGAGACGTGGGCAGAGGGGAATTTCTTAGTTTCCACAGAAGCCCTGGGCAAGGAGGAAGACCGGCCCATGAGTTAGGCTGACTGACAGCGCGGTGCCCACCACAAGGGCTGGGTGTTGGCAGGAGGGGTGGTGCTCTTGGCTGTAGCACATCTGAGTCTCGTTTCCACAGTGTGCAACTCCACCCCATTGGCAGATGAGCTCTCATCCAAGGATTCAAGAATTTGCCAGCCACTCCAAGGTTTCCAGTAGGATCAGTCCCAGCATAAGGGTGAGCCATGACTGTCCTCAACAGGCGGTCCCCACCAGCCTCTGTGGGAGGCAGGACCAGTCAAGAGCAGGCCCTGGCCACTGCCCTGCAGCCCCAGCATTGCTTCCCAGGGCTTGGGGAAAAGAGCTGCAGGGCACAGTGTCATGACAAGTAGTGGAGTCCCAAGGGCGGCTGCAGTCCTGGCGTCCCAGCAAAGGCCCATCACCCACTAACTCTATGCCTCTGTGCCTGCAGTGTTCCAGACAGCTGGGCTGCAAGGCCATTGATGGGGCTTCTTGGATATGCTGCCCTCGCTTCCATCTTTCAAGTAACCATAATATCCAGGTGGATGTTTTTTCTTCCCTATGTGCTCCCTTGGTCCAAGATCACCCGAGACACCGTCATTTTCCAGACCATCTGCCTCAGTGTTGGAACTGCCACCGAGCATGAGTGGAGCCTGGGTAGCTGTAGTTCACTTCTTCATGTCATCAGGAGTCTTTTGGGAAGTTGTGAAACTAGGAATGAATTCAGGGGCCTGAGGGTTCAATGTGCTTGAAATACTGTACTTGGGAGTTCTCTGCGAAGTGTTGTTGGATTCAATGACTTCATTAACACCAAACTCAGGTCTCTGATGGTCTTATCCATCAGGTAGCTCATCTGTAGCCTGTGCCCACGCAGAACTGTTCCATTGTATGGAGGAAGCACAACTGAAGAGGAAGGAGTCACAAAGAGCTGACTCAACTCACCAGGGTTAAGACCTCCAAAAATATACAGTGGGCAGGGGAGGGCCTCCACTCTGCACACTGCCTAACTGCCCCCACCCCAGGGTGCCATCTTGCCACCTTGTGATCTCAGCTTCAAGAAGAATTTATGGAAAATATATTCTCTGAGCTTTTCATGTTCCAAAATCTTTGTTGCCTTCACTTGAAAAACTGTTTAGAAAAAAAAACGCTGTGGACTTCCAGTCAAGATGGCAGCATACGTAAACAGAGCTCACCTCCTCACACAACCACATCAAAATTACAACTAAAAAAATTTACAACTACATTATAGAACAACAATCACTCAGAGCCATCAGAAATCAAGCTGAATGGAAATCTGACAACTATGGAATTAAAGAAACCACATCCATCCAGACTGGTAGGAGGAGCAGAGACATGCAACAGACTGGTCCCACATCCACGTGTGGGTACAGATTTGGGAGGGATATCTCAGGACTGAGGAGCCCCAGTCTCATACCATGCCCTCCAGCCCACGTTTCCAGTGCCAGGAAGGTAAGTCCACATAACTTTCTACATAACTTCTGGCTGCAAAAACCAATGGGGATTGAGTCAGCAAAAGAAACTTCTGGAGTCCCAAGCAGTTCCTCTTAAAGAACCCACACACGGACTTATTCAAACTCATTCCCTCTGAATCCAGCACCAGGGTAGTGGCTTGAAAGGCACCAGTGGTACACAGTAAGGAACTGAAGTGTCTGGCATCAAGGAGAGAACTGGGGAACAGCTTTCTCCCAGACAGAAAGGTGACAGAGGCAATTTTCCCTTTTCTGAACCCTCCCCGACAGGGCCACAGAGCTGACAGGCTGGTGCCATATCTGAAACTCCATCAACCTGGCTAACACTGTTTGCCCTGCCCTGGAGGTCCCCTGAGGCTCCATCCCACCCAACTTACAGCTGCTAACAGTGGCTTTTCCATATAAATGGCTGGTCTTGGCTCATGCTCCACAACTTCTACAATCCTTTCAAACTAGCAACAGCCAGCCTCAGTGAGTCACCAGCACACTTGCTAAGTGGCCCCAGGCCTGGCACTAGCAGCAGCCACCCTAAATTCACAGCTTGGCTTCTGGGAATCTCCAAGCCTGGAACAAGTAGCAGCCATCTCAGATTGCTTTATAGCTCAGGCAGGGTGGCCCTGGGCAAACACAGGTAGGAGCTGACCTTGGCCTGTTCCACCTGGGAAACTCCAGAGCCTGCACACCCACTGAAAAGGTACAGACTACATTGGCGTACTATCACCCTGCCCCTGCACAGCTGATCCTCCACAGATGATGGAGATTACTGGTCAGTGGTCACAGCCAATCCTTGTAGCTGACTGGTTTGGGTAAATCCCACCCTTTGACCTCCAAAGTAACCAAACCTCAACTACAAGGAGAGGGCGTACTCAGCCAACATCATGGGCACACCTCGAATACCCAGCTTGAATGATAGGGGAGGCTGTGCTACTGGAAGCTACAGGACACCTACTATATTAGGCCATGCTACCAATACAGGGAGTCATAGCATCTCTATCTAATACATAGAAGCAAACACAGGGAGGCTGCCAAAATGAGACAAAGAAACATTACCCAAATGAAAGAACAGATCAAAACTCTAGAAAAAAAACTAAACAAAATGGAGATCAACAATCTTATCATATACACAGTTCAAAACACTGGTTACACGGATACTCAATGAACTAGTGAGGACCTCAACAGCATAAAAAAGATCTAGTCAGAAATGAAGTATACGCTAATTGAAATAAAGAATAATCTACATGGAAACAAGTAGAGTGGATGAAGATGAGAATCAAAACAATGATTTGGAACATAAGGAAGCAAAAAACAACCAATCAGAACAACAAGAAGAAAAAAGAATCCAAAAAAACGAGGATAGTGTAAGTAGCCTCTGGGACAACTTCAAGCATTCCAACATCTGCATCATGGGGTTGCCAGAAGGAGAAGAGAAAGAGCAAGAAATTGGAAATCTATTGGAAAAAATAATGAAAGAACATTTTCCTAATTTGGTGAAGGAAATAGACATACAAGTCCAGGAAGCAGAGAGTCCCAAACAAGATGGATGCAAAGAGGCCCACTCCAAGACACATCATAATAAAATGCCAAAGGTTAAAGATAAAGGAGAATCTTAAAAGCAGCAAAAGAAAAGAAGTGAGTTACTCCCAGGGGAATTCCCACAAAACTATCAGCTGATTTCTCAAAATAAACCTTGCAGACTAGAAGGGACTGGCAAGAAGTATTCAAAATCACGAAAAGCAGGGACCTACAGCCAAAATTGCTCTACCCAGCGAAGCTCTCATTTAGAAGGGAAGGTAAAGAGATTCCCAGACAAGAAAAAACTAAAGGAGTTTATCATCACCAAACCATTATTATATGAAATGTTAAAGGGACTTATTTAAGAAAAATAAAATCAAAACTATGAACAATAAAATGGCAAAAAATACATATCAATTGAATCTAAAAAACAAACTAAGCAAACAAGAAGAACAGAGACAGAATCCCAGATACGAAGAGCATTTTGATGGTTGCCAGATGGGAGAGGGGAATGTTGGGGAAAGGGTGAAGAGGTGAGGGGATTAAGAATTGCAAAGAGGTAGTTATAGAATAGCCATGGAAATGTAAAGTACAGTATAGGAAATGGAGTAACCAAAAAACTTACACAGATGACCCATGGACATGAGGGGGATTGCCTGAGGGAATGGAGGGTGCTGAATGGAGGCGGGGAAGGTTATAAAATCAGGACAATTGTGATAGCATAATCAATAAAATATAATTGAAAAAAGAAAGAAAAACTATTTAACAGAGTATAAAATAATTCTTGGGTAATACTTTGTTTCTTGAGGAATCTGTAGATATTGCTTCATTGTCTTCTAGCCTTGAATTTTGCTATAATGAAGTCTGAAACCAGCTTGGTTTCTTTTTCCTCATGAGTTATTTAATTACCTTGCTGCCCTAATTATTATTTCTTTGTCTATGAAATTTATAAATTTTACTATTATACATGGTTGAATTTCCATTCTGTGCTGATACCCCTGAGACACCATGAAATGGCTTTGAAGTGAACTCTTTTTTTAATCTGGCCATTTTTCTTAACTCTGTAAATATTTGTTTTAATATGTTACTTCTATTATATTTCTAATTTTAATTCTAGCTGTATGAGCACCATACCCTCATTGTTTCTAGGAAGGGCTTTACACATTAAACTCCTCCCTCATCTTGGTGGTAAACGTGGCTGGCTCCTCCTCGGACCCAGCTTTCGCCGGTGTGATTTTAAGTGCTTCTGTCAGCCCTCCAAGGCTTAGAATTTCACCTGTCTCCAGCTTTATTAAAGGCGGTGCTGTGGCCCTGACCGGTGTGGTTTGCTTGGTTGGGCTTCCTCCTGCAGAGCAAAAGGTCTCCTGTTCTCTCAGGTCAGGCACATGCCTGGGTTGTAGGTTCCGTCACTGGTCAGGGTGCGTAGGAGAGGCAACAGATTGATGTATCTGTCTCACATGACGTTTCTCTCCCTCTCTTTCTCCCTCCCTCCCTCTCTCTCAAAAATAAATAAAATCTTGAAAGAAAAAAAAAGATAGTGCTTATGTTTGTATCTCACATTTCTCATTACTGTTGGGTGATTTCTGAAAGCGTGGAAAATTCCATGTCTAAGTGAGATTCATTTTCAATCCTTTTTCCAGACTGTTGCATTTTAATTTCACCTATGTCAGGTGGTCACACATTGACCATCCAAACCAGGATACTATGAGTGTTCTTGCATCATACACTGGGATTATCTCTGGGAAAGTAGGATGTATGGTCACCCTACCTTTTTATTGTTGAGTTTAGAGCTTCTACTTTCAGGCTTCTTTCAGCTGGACAGCCTTGTTCCCTCCCTCTCCTTCAGTGCTACAATTCTCTCTACTGTCACCCTAGGACCCCCAGTCCAGGCGGGTATTAGATGGGGTGGCTCAAGGCCCTGCCCTGAGGCTTATTAAGGGTGTTGCAGATCCAGTCACTAAGCCAGAGGCTGGCTTAGCTCAGTTCCTGTGTCCCCTGGCCTCCCTGAATGGCCACTTCACATGAGCCCTAGGCAGAGCTCATGTAACCCTAGGCAGAGATGGACAGCAGCTTTTTTTTTTTTAAATCACCTTTCAGGAGCCAGGAAGCCCACTGCAGACTCTACCGCCCCTTCTCTATTAAAGCAGTTTTAGTCCTATTACCCACGGAGTCAAACCCCCAGTGTCTCTGCTGGATTCCGATCTGGGGTCCAGCTGTCCGAGGGCTTCAGGCCAGCACTGCACCTTGTGTTTCTGCGCCACCTGCAGTCCACGGAGATGTGTTCCATGGCTTTGAGTCTGGTTATCTATTTAAATGTCGCTTGTTTTATATTTCTTTGCTATATTGAGGGGATGAGTTTGCAGTGCTATAGTAAGTAGAAACATCTTTATGATTTCTACTTTGGGATATATTTCATTCATAAATATTAGACCACAAAGAAAAATCTCAAAAAATTCCAAAATCAACAATCACGCTGACCCCAATGCAGTAAAATTAGAAATTAACCACAACTTAATGTTATAAATTACTCAAGTCAGGGCAGAAAGAGGAAATAAACATCAAAATTACAAACTCTCTAAAAATAAATTTTAACATGAGAGTTAACTATCAAATCCTGTTGGACGGTGACAAAGGACAACTCAAAGGAAAATTTACCACCTTATGCAAATTTATTTGGAAACAAGGGTGGGAAAAGCCTAAAACCAAATGTATCAAATTTTCAACACCAGAAGCTAGAAGAATGTAAGTGGGAGGAAATGATTAATAAAAGCAAAGGCAGAAGTTAAAGGGCGGGGGGGTGGTGTTTGGCCTGGTCAATAAACCAGAACACTGCTTCTGTGAAAAGACCAACAGAAAGAGCCAATGTTCCACTGAGCACGCCCAGAGAAAGACACCCGGCTTGCTAACTGGTCTCACTTCTGAATTCCGGATCACACAGCCCTCCTGGAAATCCTACGGTATTTCTGTTGCGATCTCTCTCTCTCTCTCTCCCTCTCTCCTTGTATCCCCTCCTCTGAAAAGCTATTTCCTTTCTCCTCTCTCCTCAAACCTCCAACATTTCCTTCCCGGTCCTCATCCTCAGTTGACCTAGCTGAGAAACCAGAAGCATTCAAGAGTGGGCCTACACTATCCCACACAAAGACGACTGCCCGTGTCCATACATCTGTGTCCAAACACAGCCCCACCTCTTGTCAGGATGTGTGAATGGCCCTGGTTTCCAGCCAAAGCCAGTGCTCCTCTGCACTCAGTCCCCCACCGCCTGCTTATGTCTCAAGACAGCTTCCCAACCCTTCTTCCTTGCTCTGCTGTGCCATTGGTCCCTCACTCTCCACTAATCATTCCCCTACAGCATATAAACGTAATGGTATCGCTCCCATCTGATAAATATTCTTTTAATCTCATTCCTCTCTCCAGCTATTATCCCATTGGTTTCTTTTCATTCCCAGAAAAATGTCTCAAAAAAGTTATCTGTATGTGCTGATTCCATGTCTCTCCTGCCATTCTCTTGTGAGCCCCTTCCACCCAGACATTTGTCCCAGTCATTCCATGAAACTACTCTTGTGAAGGTCACCAAAGGCTTCTACACTTCTACATCTAATACTCAACTTTCAGGTCTTACTTCGACTTGATCTTTCAGCAGCAACTGAGCCAGGTGATCACTTCCTACTCTGCTTTTTCCCTACTTTACAGTGCTTTGCTCACTGTATTCTTCTGATTTTCCTGCTGCTTCTGGCTGCAGCTTCTCAGTCTCCTTTGCCGGTTCTTCCTCATCTTCCTAACCTCTTGACCTTGGAGTGTGTCTACAGAGCAGTCCTTAGACCATCTGTCTTTCTGTACACACTCCCTTCTTAAGCTCATGGCTCTAAACGCCTTCTGATGACTCCTACATTTTTATCTCTAGCTGGGGGTCCTCTGAACTCCATTCTCATATATCCATCTGCAATAATTAGCATCTCAAGTGCAATAATACACTCAAAAGTAAACTCCTACTTTTCTCTTCAAACTTTCCCTAGCATTGAATGTCTCTCACAGCAATCCACTCAGTCATGTGTTCAATGCACTGTGCCCCAGGGACTGGGAATACAAAAATATTAAAGCTTTAATCTGTTTCTAGTTTGGTTGGGGGAACATTGTATTACCTGAGTCCTTACAACAATCAGTCTGGCAGTCAAAATCTGGAACAATAACAGCTCTAGCATTTTCGTATATTTAGCTCATTTTGAGATAAACAACTGAAAATGCTGAAAGAAGTTTCAGTCCCTGGCGTAAAAAATTTGATAAGAAAGTTAAAAACCCCTGGGCATCAACTTTATTTGTGGGTTTTGCTTCCACCTAGAGGACTGATCAAGTACTGAACTGTGTGTGTGCTGACATTCAAAGACCCAAACTGGAGGCTGCTTTCAACGGAATGAACTTAAAATATTAATACTTTTAAAAATTGTAAAGATTATTTGGAACTTTGAACAAAACCATCTAGATGTTTTAAGGCAGGAATTAATAAGACTTTGGGTGATGGACCCACTTTAAGATGTGATGAAACAATGGATACAGTCCTGGTAAAACACTGAAACCAATGAACGCACTTCTGGAGAGCCAGGACCACAGAAGATCATACCCAAGTGTAGTCCCCAGTTAAGAACCTGTGTTTCACATGGGAGTTAACTAAAACCTCAGAATTCAATTCAATTTCAAATACAACTACAATTCAAAAACAGGCTCAAAATTCATCTATTTTCGAAATATTTCTGAACTCCTTACTGTTCCACTTCCCAGTGAGATGTTGTTCTACACAGAGGCACATATCATGTGCGACAAAAGAATGGAGTTCGGAGCAGAGAGGCAGTCAGGCCCAGCCAACCTCCCTTGATCTCAACTCCGAGGACCCCTCTGCTTGCTCCAGAGCAGCGGGCAGGCCCTGCTGGACCCCGGATGGTCATGTAGCACTGGATCTCAGCCTCAGTTTCTCCAGATTTAAAATGAGTATAGCGATGGCACTGACCTCAGGGGTTGGGATGTGAGGCTGAGATGAGATAATCAATGATAGGACACGCCGAGTTTAATGAATGTTAAGTATTCATTACCTATAGATGGGTTTCCCAGTCAGGGTTGGATAGGACATTACACAGAGCTCTTGTCTTTGCATTGCATCTTAAATACTTGTGCAAGACAAGAATTCCAGGTAAAGATGGCCAACTGACTCACAGTGCCAGAATCTCCCTCACCTGAAATATAATAAAATTAACAAAATATAGGAGGAAACAGTCAAAAATTCACAGTGGCAATTAAAGAAAGGAGATATAATCTTACACAACAAACTTCAAAGACTGGTAGCCAGGGAAGAGATGAGGCATTCTGGTAACAATTAGCATGGTTCTGTAGGAGGCCAGGTTCCCAACTCCAACCCAACCCCCAGATGAGGCTGGAGTATGTGGGCAAGTGTAGTGGCCATTATTGCTGTTCACAAATATACTATTTCTTCTTTTTCCAAGCTCATGTTAGGATAATAGTTCCCTGCTTCACTTAAATTTCACCACTGAATTTTCCTTTGAATTTAGGCATAACCATGCGACTAGCTTTGGTAAATGGAATATGTGAGCAGAAGCTCTGAGGGGTAGCACATGCTTTGACATGTCCTCTTCACACTGACGTGGTAACAGCGGATGCACATGTAGCTAGGAAGCCACAGTCAACTTGTGTCCTTGAATACCACAATGTGGAGGGAGGGCCAAGATGGAGGCGTAGGTGGACGCACTGTTCCTCCTCGCACAACCAAAAGAGGGGAAAAAAAGCAATTTAGAGGGTAAGGGCAGCCAGATCTGACAGAAAACTGAACTGAGTGGAAGTCCGACAACCAAGGAGTTAAAGAAGACACGTTCACCAGACCGGTAGGCGGGGCGGAGCCGGGCGGAGGGCGCTCGGGGAGACTCGGTTTGTGGAGCCGTGCAGGCGGTGCTCCAGCCCCCTGGAGCGGCCAGTGGCGGGTGTGCCTGGCCAAAGCTCGGCGGCACACTCTGCGAGACCGGGGCTGAGACTGGTGCATCAGGTGGTCCCTCATTATCGCGCGGATAGACAGGGAGGAAAAGCTGGGGAGCGGAGCAGATGGCGCGGCCCACCAACGCAGGGAAATAAAGCCTCAAACCACCGATTGAAAACACCTGTGGGGGTTGAGGTGGCGGCAGGAGCAACTCCCGGCCTCACAGCAGAGTTCGTTGGGGAGGCCCACGGGGACTCGCAACTGTGCAGCCCTGGCCACTCTCTCTGGAGCCAGCAAGGAGGGAATCGGCTTGCTTGTGGGCAGCTGGGGAGGTGCGGAGAGCAGAGCAAGCGCCATTGTTCTCTCGGGCCCCGCCCCCGCACACAGCGTCACAACAGAGCAACGTGGGTTTCCCCACCCTGGTGAACACCTAAAGCTCCGCCCCTTAAAGTAACAGGCGCACCAGGGGAAAAAAAGGCGGCAAGATAGCGGGGAGCAGAGTCCACTCCCTCCTCCCCACAAGTGAAACACCCAGCTGATTTTCTGAGGAACAGAGTGAACACCCAACAATATTCCAGCGTATATGAAGATTGGTGACCAAGATTACAGGGGAAATTGAACAATCAGACACCTGACACAGGAGGACCAGGGGAGCAGGCCTGACCGGACACTTTTAAAACCAGCCAGCAGAAGTTTTTTTGTT
>PVJI01031897.1:0-12717 GCA_004026765.1 Micronycteris hirsuta
ACATTCTGGCAGTAACCAGAGGGGAGGGGGAAGGGGAGAAGGGGGACAAGGGTATTCAGGAACTGCAATGAAGGACACATGGACAAAACCAAGGGGGAGGGGGGAAGCAAGGGAGGGAGGTGGGTTTGCCTGGGGTGGGGTGGGGGGAGGGTAAATGCGGACAACTGTAATTGAACAACAATAAAATAATTAAAAAAAATTTAAATAGATCAGGGCACACAGATGGCCAATAGTCATATGAAAAAATGTTCAATGTTACTAATCATCAAAGAAATGCAAATTAAAACCACAATGAGATATCACCTCACACCAGTCAGAATGGCTAGTATCAATAAATCAACAAGTAAGTACCACAAGGATGTGGGTAACCCTTGTTCACTGTTGATGGAATGCAGATCGGTGCAGCCACTGTGGAAAACAGTATGCAATGTTCTCAAAAATTTAAAAAAGAAACTGCATTATGATCATCAATTCCACTTTTGGGAATATATCCAAAGAAACCTGAAACACTGATTTGAAAGAATATATGCACTTCAATATTCATTGCAGTGTTATTTACAATAGCCAAGATCTGGAAACAGCCCAAGTGTCCATCAGTAGATGAGTGGAAAAAAAAGCCGTGGTACATTTACACAGTGGAATTCTACTTGGCGGGATAAAAGAAGGAAATCTTAACCTTTGCCACAGCATGGATGGACCTGGAAAGTATTATGGTAAATAAAATAAGCCAGTCAGAGAAAGACAAATACCATGTGATTTCACTTATTCGTGGAATCTAATGAACAAAATAACTGATAAACAAAATAAGACATGACTCATAAATACAGAGACAGACTCACAGCTATAAAAGAGAAAGGGGGTTTAGGGGCTGGGTGAAAAAGATGAAGGGGTGAAGCAAAAAACAAACAAACAAAAAAACCCTTTGTAGTCACGGACAGTAGTATGGTGATGACCAGAGGGAAATGGAGGGTGGGAGGTAGAAGAGGGTCAAGGGAGATAAATGGTGTTGGAAGGAGACTTGACTTGGGTGGTGAACACACAATACAGTGTACAGATAATTTATTATAGAATTGTACACCTGAAACCTATATAATTTTATTAATCAATGTCACCCAAATAAATTCAATAAAAAAATCAAAAATAGATTTTACATCTTTTGTGTTAAACTTTTTCATAGTATTTTATAGTTCTTAGTTTTGATGAGAACAGGATTTTTTTCTAGTTTAACTTGTCATATTATTGCCAAGTATAGAAAATCTGTTGATTTTTGTAATGATATCTATTATCCAGCTGTCTCACCAAATTCCCTCATTTATGATAGCAGATTTTATTGCTATCTCTTGGGTTTCTAACATAGCTGTCTCTTTCAGCACTTATACCAATAATTTTATTGTTGTCTTATTTCATTAGCTTCACCCTTCGGAACAATCTGGGTAATAAAAGTGATGATAGTTTGCATTCCTACCTTGCCAACTTAGTTTTAGACTGCCAGATTTTGGTGAACAGTCTTTATTATATTGAAATTGTTTTCTTCTCCTATTTTTCTTAAAAGTTGTTATTATGAATAGTGACTGTATTCTATCTTTCAACACCCATAAATAAAAGAATATGGCTTTTCTTCTTAATTTTTTGAGGTAATGATTAATGTTGATGGATTTCCCAAAGTAAAACCATTCTTGCACTCCTGGTGTAATATCCACTTGGTCATGGAGTAGTAATTATTATTTTCTTTTTTTTCTCTTAGAATAAACAGCTTTATTACATGAGCTAAGATAAGAAGGAGGAGGATTTTTTGGCTTTCCAGGCCTTTGCTTTCCTCAGATGGAACTCTGGCTCCTTGGCCTCCAGCACATGGCAGTCTGTGTGACCACTTGGGCCTGGTCCTGAAGCCACGCAGGTGAAAGCTTGCCCTGCTGGAAATGCTCCTCCAGCAGACTGCGGACTGTGGCATTCTTTTTCCTTTCACCATATTTCTTCTGAATTTACTGTGATCTTTTTTTTGTTTGTTTAAAATCTCTTCCTCTTCAGCAGTCAGCGTGGCCCGCTTCTTGTGGCCCAGGGGCAGCGCGCAGTGGGACTGCACTACTGTGGCGCGGTGTGCTGTCGGTGAGCACGGTGCCGTTCTTTACAAGGGCTTGGTGCGGACGGTTCCTTGTTGAATGCTTGTAGACAACTTCAGTGATCCTTGTTTTGCATGTACAACACTCTGAGCCCAAGAAGTTGCCTACATCCAGCCTCAAGGCTTGGGGCTTCTTGTTGCCTCCCCACAGACAGACTGTGTATATGGGGCAGGGACCAATCTCAGTGTTGACAGCAGGGCGCCCTGGTTCATATTTTTGCTTCTTGAGGTAGGGCTTCCTCTTGTCCCCTGTCTTGAGAAGCTTGTGCCAGTTGCTCAGAGAGATGCCCATGGCTTGGCGCCAGCTGGAAAGAGAGATAGGATATATTTATTGATTTTAGAGAGGGAGGAAATAGAGACACAGAAAGAAACATCGATCTTTTGATGTACTACTGGTTTCAATTTGCTAATATTTTCCTTTACATTTTTCCTTTTATATTCACAATAAAATTGTCAGTAGTTTTCTTTTTTGTGCTATGGCATGTTTTGTTATTATGTCTATGAGTTGGAGTACTTTTCTATTTTACATTCTAAATAACATTGGAAAATTGTCTTTAGATAGTGTTAAAACCATTAACACTAGGAATCTTTTAAAATCGAACATAATTACTTTTCTAATATCTTCTAATGTTATTTCTTTGGTCTGTTCTCTTTTACTGTTAAAGTAAATTTTAGTCATATAAAATCCCATTAATAAGATGCCCTGCCATTGGATAAATCCAGCTGTCCATGGGCACCAGTTCCCATCCTCAAATATGGGTGGTCCAAAACTAGTGCTGGGATGTGGGGGTAGAAGGGGATTTGGAAGTGACCACCTACTTGGGACTTGCTCAGCTTGAGAGCATATATTTTGCAAAGACTGAACAAAAGGAGCCCTGGCTGGTGTGTCTCAGTGGATTGAGCACGGGCCTGTGAACCATGGAGTTGCTGGTTCAATTCTCAGTCAGGGCATATGCCTGGGTTGCAGGCCAGGTCCTCAGTAGGGGGTACACAAGAGGCAACCACACATTGGTGTTTCTCTCCCTCTCTTTCTCCTTCCCTTCCCCCTCTATCTACAAATAAATAAATAAAATCTTTTTTAAAAAAAGACTCAGTGTGAAACTTTCCAGTGGAGGAGATAGCCACCGCATCTATACCAGTTTGTCCCGGGGATCAACTCCTACAGAGCTTGGCTCACTTCTCTTTCTTCCCTTCTTTGCAAGCACAACAGCTGTCTGCCTGAAGATGGGCAGCGCCACCTTTGTGTCTTGGATGTACCAGCTTGATGCCAAGTCATGGGAAGATGAAAAAATACTGGTTTTCATTCAGCTTGCAGTAATGCAGCCCTGCATTTTTTAGGGGATTGAAATATTTGGACCCCATTTTTACATTATGGTAGGGTTTTGTGGAAGTCCAAAATTTACTAGGAAGTTATCAATTTCTTTTACATTTTCAACTTGTTTTCTATGGATTTGCACACCATCTAATTTTTTCAGTCTTTTCTTTCTTTCTTTTTTTTTTTTGTGGCTGTGATATCTATAGCATTCCCAGTAATTGCAATTTTGTTTGCTCTTTCTGAATTTGACTTGCTGGGTGTTGGCTTATTTGATTTTTTTAAACAAAACTTATCTTTTCACCTATTTTTTGTTTCATTTATTTTTATCTCTCATCTGTATTAAATTCCTTTTCCTATTTTTTTCTTGGATTATAGTGTTGATTTTCTTAAATTGAATTATGCAGTGTACATTTTTTCAGTCCTTTTACAAAAAATAAAAGTATTTAAGACTTAAAATTATTTGAATACAGGTCCTATCTAAGTATAATTTTTATTACTACTTACTACATAATGACTAATTGCTTTTTGATCTAAGGGTGAATTAGGAGTTTTCCTGATTTCTATGGTTTTGTTTTTTGGTAATTTTTATAAGTTTCCTTAAAGTTATTTGATTATGACCAAAAAATGCTTTGGGAAATTTATTAAGGATTTCTCAGTGGCTGGTAAATAATTGTTCTTTTTTGTTGTTGTTTGTTTTTTTAAAGGTTTCATTTATTTATTTTTAGAGAGAGGGGAAGGGAGGGAGAAAGAAAGGGAGAGAAACATCGAGGTATGACAGAAATGTTGATCAATTGCCTCTAGCAGGCCACCAACTGGGGACCTGGCCGACAACTCAGGCATGTCCCTTGACCAGGAGTCAAACCAGTGACCCTATGGTTTGCAGGATAATGCCCAACTCCCTGAGCCACACCAATCAGGGCTAAATAATTTTTCTTTTGTGAATGTTCTATCACATAAGAAATGAATGTTGACTTTAAGTTCCTTGTATTATTCAAATGCTCTGTCTTTACTTTTTGTCAACTTGATTTGTCAAAATTCTGAAAGAATATTAAAGCCTTCCATTATTATTATTTTTTTTAAATAACTTGTATTTTTGGAAGATTTCATTTCATGTATCTGGCAGATGTGATACTTGGTGCCTATCTTCTCACAGAGTGAAGCTGTTATGAATTATTTCCTGTTGTGCAAGATTTAATGCCTTTTCATGTCTGGATATATGTCATCTGTCACTTTCTTTGTCTGGTAAATATTCTTATTTTAGCCTTGGTCTGTGGGAATTCTTTCCACACGCGTGAAAACACACAGTCCCGGGAATTTATGCGTGAAGAGCTTGGCTCCGCGTGAGGAAAAATTATTCCCGTGTGGACAAGCGTGGATCATGTCAGTGGAAAAGGAATTCTCTAATGGGAATTTGGCAAAAATGTATCTTAAGAAATTCTCTGACTTGCTGAGTTGCTCCCTCCCGGAGTCAATAGATTTAAGTTAATGAGTCCATGAAATTCTTCTCTGTCTCAATGTTTTATGGTCCTAAAAGTTAACAGCCCTAGTTAGCTTACCCTCAATTTACTTGTCTCCTGTTTAATGTACTGCCCTGGTCCTGTCTGCCACTGGACCTGAATTTACAACCTAATTCTCTGTACCCCAAATGTTTACCTTACTGAGTAAACCTACCCCTTATCTATTCCCTTCCCATATATCCTCATGACCCAACTGAAAACCCCTGTTCTGCATAAGCCCATGAATAATCAGTCCAATGTAAAGGTGTCCTAAAGCTTCTAATAAAAAGCCCGGCTGAGCTACGCCCAGGGCCTTTTTCCTGAGATAAAGGAAATAGTCCTGTGGCTCCCGACTCTTTTCTCCCAGTGTGTCTCGGTGTGAGATTCTTTTACGCATCGGGTTACGGTCACCCACGGATTTTGCCGGACAAAATCCCAGCGACATTGGTCATTTTTAGATGTTGCTAGATTTTGTTTTGTAACTTAATTTGGTAGACTCTGTTTTGGTAGGGAAATTAGCGCCTTCATTTTTTTTTAAAAGTAACTGATACCTGATTTTATTCTTTTCTTTTTTTCTTTATATTTTATTGATTATGCTGTTACAGTTGTCCCAATTTTTTTCCACTCTGTTTCCCTCCACTCAGCACCCCGTCTTCCTTAGGCAATTTTCACACAATTTTTCATGTCCATGGGTCATGCATGTAAGTTCTTTGGCTACTCCATTTCCTATACTGTACTTTACATCCCCATGGCTATTCTGTTACTGCCTATTTGTACTTCTTAATCCCCTCACCTCTTCACCCTTTCCACCAACCCCGTCCCATCTAGCAACCATCAAAACACTCTCTGTATCCATAATTCTGTCTCTGTACTTCTTGTTTGCTTAGTTTGGCTTTTAGATTCAATTGTTGATAGATATACATTAATTGCCATTTTATTGTTCATAGTTTTGATCTTTTTATTAAATAAGTCCCTTTAACATTTCATATAATAATGGTTTGGTGATGATGAACTCCTTTAGTTTTTTTCTTGCTTGGAAAGCTCTTTATCTGCCCTTCGATTCTAAATGATATCTTTGCTGGGTAGAACAGTCTTGGCTGTAGGTCCCTGCTCTTCATGACTTTGAATATTTCTTTCCAATCCCTAGCCTGCAAAGTTTCTTTTGAGAAATCATCTGGCAGTCTATGGGAATTCCCCTGTAGATAAATAACTTCTTTGCTCTTGCTGCTTTTAAGATTCTCTCTTTATTCATAACTTTTGGCATTTTAATTATGATGTATCTTGGCATGGACCTCTTTGCATCCACCTTGTTTTGGACTCTCTGTGCTTCCTGGACTTGTGTGTCTATTTCCTTCACTAAATTAGAAAACTTATCTTTCATTATTTTTAAAAATAGATTCCCAATTTCTTGCTCCTTCTTTTCTCTTTTTTTTTAAAAAATATTTTATTTATTTATTTTCAGAGAGTAGTGGAGGGGGAAAGAGAGGGAGAGAAAACTCAATGTGTGTTTGCCTCTTGCGTGCCCCCAACTGGGGACCTGGCCTGCAACCCGGGCATGTGCCCTGGCTGGGAATTGAACTGGCGACCCTTTGATTCTCAGATTGGTGCTCAATCCACTGAGCTACACCAGCCAGAGCCTTTCTCTTCTCTTTCTGGCACTCCTGTGATGCAAATGTTAGACTGCTTGAAGTTGTCCCAGAAGCTGCTTATACTATCCTTGTTTTTATGAATTCTATTTTCTTCTTGTTTTTCTGATTGGTTGTTTTTTGTTTTCTTATGTTCCAAATCATTGATTTGATTCTCGGCTTCATCCACTCCATTGCTGTTTCCCTGTAGGTTGTTCTTCATTTCAATTAGTGTATCCTTCATTTCTGACTGGATCTTTTATATCCTGTTGAAGTCTTCACTAAGTTAGTTGAGCATCCTTATAATCAATGCTTTGAACTCTGCAGGAGATAGATTGCTTATGTGCATTTTGTTTAGAACTTTTTTGGGGAGTTTTGATCTGTTCTTTCATTTGGGCCATGTTTCTTCATCTCCTCATTTTGACAGTCTCCCTATGTTTGTTTCTATGTGTTAGGTAGAGCTGCTATGACTTCCTGTCTCGGTAGTGTGGCCTTACATAGTAGGTGTGTCTTGTATGTTCCAGTGGCACAGCCTCCCCTATCACCCAAGCTGGGTACCTGAGGTATGCCTTTCGTGTGGACTAAGTACACTCTCCTCTTGTAGTTGAGACTTGGTTGCTTTTGGCAGGTCAATGGGAGGGACTTACCCAGGCCAGTCAGTTGTAAAGACTAACTGTGACCACTGACCACTAACCTCTGCCCTCTGTGGAGGATCAGCTGTGTGGGGACAAATTGGTGGTGCTCTGACGTGCTCTGTAGCTGATCACTGGGTGAGCGGGCCCTGGGGTTTCCTGGGTGATGTGGGCCAAGGTTAGCCCCCATCTGTGGTTTGCCCAGGGCTGCTCTATCTAAGCTATAAAGCAATCTGAGATGGCCACTACTCATGATGGGCTTGGAGGTTCCCAAGTGAAGCCAAGCTGTGAATTTAGGCTGGCTGCTGCTAGCACAGGCCTGGGGCTACCAAGCAAGAGGTACAGGGGCTAGAGCACACGTGGCAAATACAAAGCCTGAGGGCTGAATCCAGCCCTCCACCTTGTTTCTACCCGGCAGCAGCGCCGAGCTCCTTGCCCCTAGTTAAGGAGTAGTTACATTTATACAGTTCTAAAATTACGTTTGGCCCTTTGAAGGCAACTGTAAGGCTGATGTGGCCCCCGGTGAAAATGAGTTTGACACCCCTGGGCTAGAGGCTCACTGAGGCTGGCTGTTGCTTGTTTGATAGGATTTAGGAAGTTGTGAAGCATGAACCAAGACCAGCCTTTCTCATGGAAGAGCAGCTTTGGTGGGCCTGTAAATTGGGTGGAATGGAGTCTCTGGGGATCTCCAGGGCAGAGAAAACAGTGTTAGTCAGGTTGATGGAGTCTCAGATATGGTGCCAGCCAAATTTGATTCTCTGTTCTGTGGCTCTGTTGGGAGAGGGTTCAGAAAAGAGACAATGGCCTCTGCCTGCCTTTCTGTCTGGGAGAAAACTGTCTAGATGCCTTGATGCCAGCTCTTGCCTTGATGCCGGCCACTTCAATTCTTCCCTGTATGCCACTGGTGCCTTTCAAGCTGCTACTCTGGTGCTGGAGCTCAGAGGGAGTGAGCGTGAGTAAGTCTGTGTGGGGGTTCTATAAGAGGAACTGCTTGAGACTGGCAGTTTCTTCCATTGACTTAATCCCCACTGATTTTTCTAGCCAGAAGTTATGGGGACTTATCTTCCTGGCACTGGAACTCTGGGCTGGTGGATCTGGTGTGGGGCTGGGACTCCTTGCTCCTGAGATATTCCTCCTGAAATTTTATCCACCACACATGGATGTGGGACCAGCTCATTATGCCCTTCTGCCCTTCTTACCAATCTAGATGGATATGGTTTCTTTAATTTGTAGTTGTCAGAATTCCATTCAGCTTGATTTCTGATATTACTGAGTGATGGTTGTTCCATATTTTAGTTGTAAATTTGATGATGTGGTTGTGTGAGGAGGCAAGCCATGTTTCCCTATGCCACCATCTTGACTGGAAGTCCACCCCACTCTGACTTTATTCTTTTCATATCATTCCCATTATGTTTATTACATTTTATACTTTGTTTCCTCTTTCTTCTCCCTTACTTTTGCAGGGTTTTCTAAAGATTCATTTGTTGATTGATATGTTTATTGCCATTTTATTGTTCATATTTTTTTTGATAGCTTGGGTGTGTAGAGTAATCTTGGTTGTAGGTCCTTGCTTCTCATCACTTTGACTATTTCTTGACAGTCCCTTCTGGCCTGCAAAGTTTCTATTGAGAAATCAGCTGACAGTCTTATGGGAGCTCCCTTATAGGTAACTAACTTCTTTTCTCTTGCTGATTTTAGGACTCTCTCTTTGTCTTTAACCTTTTGCATTTTCATCATGATGTGTCCTCCTGTGGGCCTCTTTGGGTTCATCTTGTTTGGGATTCTTTGTGCTTCCTGCACTTTATGTCTATTTTTTTCACCAGGTTAGGGAAGTTTCCATCATCATTTTGTCAAATATGTTCTCAATTTCTTTCTCTCTCTCCTCCTTCGAGCAGTCCCATGATGCGAATGTCGGTTCACTTGAACTTGTCCCAGAGGCTCCTTACATTATCTTCATTTTCCTGGACTCTTTTTTCTTTTTACTCTTCTGATTGGGTATTTTTGCTTCCTTATATTCCAAATCACTGATTTGATTCTCTGCTTCATCTACTCTACTGTTGATGCCCTGCAAATTATTCTTCATTTCAGTTAGTGTATCCGTCATTTCTGACTGGTTCTTTTTATGGTTTCCATGTCCTTTTTTATGGTGTTGAAGTTCTCACTAAGTTCATCTGTTGTCTTCCTGAGTTCATTGAGCATCCCTATAAACAGTATTTTGAACTCTGCATCTAGTAGATTGTTTGCCTCCATTTTGTTTAGTTCTTTTTCTGGAGTTTTGTTCTGTTCTTTCACTTGGGACATATTTGTTTGTCTCCTCATTTTGGTTGCTTCCATATGTTTGTTTCTATGTATTAGGTAAAGCGGCTACCTCTCCATGGTTTGCTAGAGTGGCCTAATGTAGTAGGTGTCCTGTAGAGTCCAGTGGCACAGCCTCCCCATTCACTGAAGCTTGGCACTCCAGGCATGCCTCTTACCTGCCTGCAGGCTCTGTACACCCTCCTGTTGTAGCTGAGGCTTGATTGCTGTTGGCATGTTTAATAGGAGGGATTTACCTCTAGACCAATCAGCTGTAAGGAGTGGCTGCAAACACCATGGAGTATCAGCTATTCCAGGGCCCACTCAACAGAGCAGAACTTACTTCAGCAGGGCTCTGGTGTCCACCGAGTCTGTTGAACACCAGAGCTTGAGTGGGTTGCTTGAGCAGGTGGTTGGTGATGCTTTGACATGGTAAAAAGCTGTCTACTGGTTGCACTGGCTCTGGGGCCTCACAGGAAGTGCAGGCCAAGGTTAGCTGCCACTTGTGTTCTTCCTGGGGCCACCCAGTACGAGCAATAGAGTAATCTGCAGATGGCTGCTACTTGTGCTGGGCTTGGAGGGGCTCAGGAAAGGCCAAGCTGTGATCCAAGCTTGGCTGTTGCTAGTGCCGGGCCTGAGGCCTGTTTGTCAGAGGTATGGGGCACACCAAGGCCAGATGCTGCTGTTTGAGAGATTTTAGGAAGTCTGAAGCAACAGCCAAGACAGGCATTTGTATGGAGAAGCCACTGGAAACAGCTTGAGTGGGCCTAAAATTTGGTTGGCACAAGGTGTCAGGGAATCCCCAGGGCAGGGCAAAAAATACTCAGTGGCAGTGTAAGCCAGGTTGATGGAGACTCAAATGTGACACCCACCTGCTGGCTCTGTGAGGGGTGGGGTGGGCTCAGCAAAGGAACAATGGCCTGTGCCAGCACTTCTGTCTGGGAGAAAGTTGCCCCTTCAGCTCTCATGCTGATGTCAGACAGTTCAGTTCATCCTTGTATGTCTCCAGTGCCTTTCGAGCTGCTGCCCCAGTGATGGTCCTCAGGCCTCTCAAAGCCCTCCATCTCACTTAGTCTCAATCCCTGCTGGTTTTTACCAGTTTTCACCTGCCACACTTCGCTGTGGAACCAGCCCATTCTGCTGCTCTGCCCCTCCTGCCAGTCTCCATGTGGCTTCTTCTTTAAATCCCTAGTCGTAGGACTTCCACCCAGATTTCAGGCAGTTCTGAATGATGGTTATTCTGTAATTTAGTTGTAATTTTGTCATGATTTTGGGAGAATATGAGCACTGCCTGTAATAATGCCGCCCTATTATTATTTTTAATGATGTCTCTTACATTAACTGCTCCTTCAGTGAGGGCTGCCCACTCCAGAGAGTGGAATTTCCTCTCCCTGTGAGCCTCCTCAAGGGAGGGTTCCCCCTTTTGTACTGTGTCTGGGCATGCTTGGTCCTGAGTGATGGCAAAGCAGTGAGGGGTGGGAGACCAGCCAGTTTCTGCTCTTTTGGGCCAGGGGTGAGAACTGGCAAACACCAGCCAGCTCCGAAGCCATGGGAGGGGCTGTTGGCAGGCTTCTCTGATATAGGAGAATAACTCTCCCAACCTCAGGGATTTGGAGCTGTACCCCAACCCTCGTCCCCAACGAGATGGCATCCCCAGACTCTGGAACATGGATACAGCTCTTCCCCAGGGAATTCTTAGTTAATTGAGATCTTGTTTGCGTGAGGTCATTCGTTTCTTTCCTTTCTTGTACTTCCTTTTTTTTTTTTTTTCCTGCTGTGCTCTTTGAAGAAACTATGAACTTTTGATCTTTGCTCCAGGCTTCAGGGCTGTTGTGCAGTTTTGCAGGTTGTTAATTCCACAAGGGCGTGACTAAGCAGGCTGGAGAGGACAGCCTATGCAGCTGTCCCCAGGCCGTTGTGCTCTGGGCATCTGCGTCTGCCCCCGCAGAGGCTCCCTCTGATAATCTGCACGAGGCTTTCTTCTTGCCTAGACAAGTGTCCCTGTAGCTGCATTCCACCAGGAAGGGACCTTCCCTGTCCTGGAGTGCAGTCACACTACAGAGCCCCGAGGGCTCCCTTCCTTCCTCTGTTGCTGTCCCTTCCCCTCTTCAGGAGCCCAGGATAACCTAGTTCTGTTCCCAATGGGAACTGCAGCTTCAGGCAAATCTGTAAATAAAAATGTTAGTTTATTTTCGCTTTCCATGCAAACTTTTAATTTATTTTTAAAAATAGCATGTACAGTAAAAACAAAAGAACCAGAAAGCAAGTCTCAAATCCCATTACCCAGAAGCAACTGCCATTGATAATCCTACACATCTAACCTCTAAGATTTAAAACTATTTTTGAATCAATAATGTCTGTGAAACTGGAAAATCCAGCGTTTACGCTGCCTGTCACTACCAGACCCAATAAGCAGAGACAGGGATTGAATCTTTATGGTCACTTTATTCAGATGGCTGGCGATCTGAGAATGACAGTGGGTTTGGACCCTAACAGACCGTCTTAAGTTCCATTTAAACCCACCCTTTTTTTTTTTTTACTTTATTGTTGTTCAATTACAGTTGTCTGCATACTCTCCCCTCCCCTCCCCCTCCAATCCCACCTCCCTTCCCTGCCTCCCTCCCCACCCTTGGTTCTGTTCATGTGTCCTCTATAGTGGCTCCTGAAAACCATTCTCCCCATTGTCCCCTTCCTCCTCCCCCCTGGCTATTGTTAGACTGTTCTTAATTTCAATGTCTCTGGTTAAGTTTTGCTTGCTTTTTGCTTTTGTTGATTATGTTCCGGTTAAAGGTGAGATCATATGGTATTTGTCCCTCACCACCTGGCTTACTTCACTTAGCATAATGCTCTCCAGTTCCATCCATGCTGTTGCAAAGGGTATAAGCTCCTTCTTCCTCTCTGCTGCGTAGAATTCCATTGTGTAGATGTACCATAGTTTCTTGATCCAATCATTTGTAGATGGGCACTTAGGTTGTTTCTAGCACTTGGCTATTGTGAATTGTGCTGCTATGAACATTGGAGTGCATAGGTTCTTTGGAATTGGTTTTTCAGGGTTCTTAGGGTATAATCCCAGTAGTGGAATTGCTGGGTCAAAAGGCAGTTCCATTTTCAATTTTCTGAGGAAGTTCCATACTGTTTTCCACAGTGGCTGCACCAGTCTGCATTCCCACCAACAGTGCAGTAGGGTTCCCTTTTCTCCACATCCCCTCCAACAGTTATCTGTTGCTTTGTTGAT
>PVJI01031898.1:0-12705 GCA_004026765.1 Micronycteris hirsuta
GGGCAGAGAAAGTGCTTTGCAGATAAGGTCAAGTTCAAGAAGTTCATCACCACCCAGCCTTTATTGTATGAAATGTTGAAGGGAGTTATATGAGGTATGGAGGAATATCAACAGGGGAGTGGTTGGGGGAGAGGGTGGGAATGGGGCACAGAAAAAGTAGCATAAATGGGAGGTAGACAACAGACAAGGGGAGGGTAGAACAGTATAGGAAATACAGGAGCAGAAGGACTTATGTGTAGGACCTATGGACAAAACTAAAGGGAGGGGAAAGTGGGGTAAGGGGGGAGGGGGGAAGGAAGGGGGGAAATGGGGCAACTGTAACAGCATAATCAATAAAATATAGTTAAAAAAATTATTAAAGGCTGACACAGTGAGCAATTAAAAAAGACTATAAATTCTACTTATGTTAAACAAATGGGTATTCTGATAAGGAACTAAGAATAATATCAGGACTAACTATAACTTTTAGGCACTAATTAATGGTAAGACATATATATTTTTTAAGTCTAAGTTAGTAAATTAAAGATTTTTTAAAAAGGTCTGTCCTTACTTAAAAGTCCAGGGAAGGATTGATGATACGTATGCCAAGGTAATCCTATCTATTAAGTGTAAAACATTTGTCAGTGACTTTAGAATCCTAGGCAACAGGTGGCCTTATCTACAATTCTAATAAATTCTAGTAACGTTTATGGCTTTTCACTAAAACTTCCCAGCAATTAAAATCTTTTCTTTCCCTATATCTCTGGTTTAAAGAACATTAAATTTTGGATTATCAGAGAGGTTTAGCAATGGCTTCTCCTATCAATTAGCAACTGCTTTGCTGAAAAACTATTCTCTTAACCCTTTCATGTGTGGGGAATTGGCCAGGATGGTTAAAGGCTTTCTGCCTCTGCAAGTCATTAGGATTGTTCTAATTCTCAGGAGCAAGCAGGCAAAGGGGTAGACTTGCAGTGGGACTGCCCAAAGTGAATGAGAATTGCTAATTCTCAGCAGCGGAACAAAAACATGCAGGCAATAAGGTAGACTTGTAGAGGACTGCCCAAAGTTGCCTTCCGCTGTGCAGAGGCATCCTACCCATTCTGACTGTGCCAAGAAATGGGTGTGGGCTGGTTCTCCACAAATCAGCGTTCATGGATCGGGTGTAGGCTGGCCTGCAACACTTTCCCAATTAACTTCCATTTATTCTCCTGCCTAGAGAATTCCTATCTCCTCAAGGGTAAAGGGAAGAGACGAAAGCTTCTAATATTCATTTTTTATAAATTTAAGTTTGGGGAATTTTTTTTACTTTTTGGTACCAAAATTTTGACTTTTGGTACTTTTGAAATTCAAATTTTCTGTCCCTTCTCTGTCATAACTTCTAAAAGTTATATTATAGTAAGTATGGACTTTCATTTTGGTTTTTGTGTTTCTGCTGTAACAAATGTAAACCAATGGCACAGGGTATATGTTATCTTTATTGATGCCTGAAATGGGGGTGAATGGCAGTGGCCAAGGGTGGAAACCACATGAAGAGAGAAATATTTTTTAAAAAATATTTTATTTCATTTTTTAGAAAAGGGAAAGGGAGGGAGAGAGGGAGAGAAACACTGATGTGCAAGAGAAACATCAATTGGTTGCTTCTAGGACGCCCCCAACTGGGGGCCTTGCCCACAACTCAGGCATGTGCCCCGACCAGGAACTGGACCAGTGACCCTTTGGTTCATAGGCTGGTGCTCAACCCACTGAGCCACACCAGCCAGGGTAAGAGAGAAATCTCAACCTCATCTAAGATATCAAAATATCATCAAGCTGTATTTGGTTGCTCCTGTGTTACTGAGCATGAAATACGATCTGGGAAATAAAGTCAAAGGGGCCTGAAGATAAGGGTTTGCCATTTTAGCCATGCTCCTGTGTCAAAAGAAAGGAAAAAATTCAATAAAAGACCACATAAAGGGGATTTATTGCTCCGATGGAGATCAGGGTTGCACAGAATTAGGTAGATGGATGGAATATCACAGGGATCCCGATGGTAGGTAACGACCGAGAAAAGAAAAAAATATCAGGAGATGAGGGGGAACATTCCATCAGTTTGTGAGCTCTGAGAGAATAGCAGCTGAAGTCCCAGAGAGGAGAGAAGAGGAAGGGTATTGGAGGAGAGAAGGAATACGATGAACTTGGCCAGAGAATAGTGCTCGGTCATCAACATGTCTACTCTTCTCATGGACGGTCAGTGCACCTGCAATAACAGGACAGACATGAGATCCATAGGTGGCAGGGGATCCTGTGGTATCTTCATGCTGTTTTACAATTCTATAACTTTTCAACCACAGTTGTGCCCACAGCCTCTTCCCCACTTTCATTCCTCCCGTACTGTGTCTCCAGGTCCCAGCTCCAACAAATCTGAATCCTTACCTTCCCTCCTGGAGCGTGACTCACAAGGGCCCTTGGTGTCTGGAGGCAGCACCTGGGTGCAGGCCCTGGATAATGAAGACAGTGCCTACCACGATGCCCACGAGGCCCACGGCCAGCCCCAGGGCACAGACCACAGTCTCCGTCAGCTCTGACATGGGAGCTGGAATCTCAGGCTCTGTAAAAGTGGAGTTGTGGAGGTCAGAACGTGGAAGGTTGATGTACACGCCTGTGCATAAGATGGGGTGGGAGGGTGGTGTTGGTTCTACAAAGACTTCGTACTATGTTAAGGGAGAATAATAGTACATCATTAGAAATCCTTGAAGTGTAGAAAACAAGCTTTGGGACATAAATTCAGGAGCTAGAAGGCAGGATGTTCTGACCTGACAGAGAAAAGAAGGCACCAACACGCACGGAGCTCATACACACCCCAGTGTTTCAGAAGTGGCTCGTCCAGGCCCCAGTGCTCCACCCTGCAGTCATAAATGTCGTCCGCGGAAGGGAGGAAGGCGAGGTAGCTGATCTTGAGGAAGGAATGATCATCCTTGGTCAGGAAGCTGGTTTCAGAAACACCCTCTGTGACTGGGTGCCCGTTGCTTAGCCATGTGATGTTGACCACAGGAGGGAAGATGTTGTCCACGGCACAGATGAGAATGTTGGGCTGACCCAGCTCCACGTGAGACTTGGGAAACACAGTCACCTCAGGAACCTCTGTGATGAGGAAACAGCGCTAGCATTAGAATTGCAAAGAGCTCTGCCCTGAGGTTCCCGTTGCATCCTGGAGGAGCCCACCCACCATTTTCCATTCTGCTTGTGAATCCTTACACACTGCCTACACTTCCTCCCCATGCACTTCATCCTCTGAGGGCCTGCTTGCTAAGGTAAGAGGTCTATGGCACCTGTCTTTGAAGGATTCAAGGATCACAATATGGGAGCAAGAATCTCTGTATTACGTGGAAATACGTGATTTATAAGAAGGGAGAGGATGGGGGTTCAGCAATTACCATGAGAAGATTTGGGGACTCCTAGGAAAGGAGAGAATTTTGTAGGGTAGTGAAGGGCAAGGAGGGAGTGAGGCCTGGTGTGAGGGGTAGATTTGGTAAAGAGCCAGACTGGCAGACACATACTACTGACAGCTGCAGTAGAGTTGGAGCGTTTAATCAAGATGCCCAAGTTGTGTTTTACTGTAGCCACTTCTCTCAGTCCGCCCTGTGGGTCAAAACCTCCAAATTTGCTGAACTCAGGCAGCCGCCAGACAGTCTCCTTCTTCTGCCGGTCCACGTAGAATTCCTCGTCTCCGTCAAATTCAAAAGTGTACTGGCCAGAGTCACCGTAGGACTGGTAGAAGGCTGCGCCATAGGCAGCAACATGGTCAGCTGATGAGTTGGGGGTGGGAGCAGGGAGGTGGAAAACAGGGAGAGAAAAGGATCTTATTAAACAAAGTGATGGAAGAAACTGACTTTGAAACACTGTGGGCCCCACCTGTGGCAGAGTTTTTAGACAATTCCCAATGCCTGTTTTCTCCCCCTGGTTGTCCAGTTAGAATCCAGCCTGCCGTTCCTTTTTTTTTTTTTTTTTTTTTTTTTTTTTTTTTGGCAAATACCTCAATTTTTTTTTTTTAAGATTTTATTTTTATGTATTTTTAGAGAGAGGGGAAGGGAAGGAGACAGAGAGGGAGAGAAACAGCAATGTATGGTTGCCTCTCACATGGCCCTCACGGGGACCTGGCCTGCAACCTAGGCATGCGCCCTGACTGGGAATCGAACCGGGACCCTTTGATTCCCAGCCACGCTCAATCCACGCTCAATCCAGCCAGGGCCAAATACCTCAATTTTAATACAGAATGCCTAACGTAGATTCCGCAGGAACAGAATCTCACGGGCTCATTTACTGCTGTTCCCTGCAGTCCTAGCTCAGTGCCTGGCACCTCGTGGGATTGTGAGAGATACTGTAATGGGATGAAACAAGGAATGACTGAATGATGGTGGCATTAGCTTTGCTTCCCAGGGACTGTTTATGTCTGTCTGTTTCATTAGTTTTTCTCTCACTTAATTTCTTCATCAGTTAGTAGCACATTCACTATGGTTCCTGTCCCCTCAGGGTTGGCTCAGAACAGATGCCTTCTACACAAAGATTCCTTCCTCCTTTTTTGTTAAACCAGGGAAAAGCACTCAAGATCTTATTATTTTAAAAGTGTTTCTTTAGGTACTTTAGGGTGTAAGAAAGAGTACGATAAGGGCAGTGACAATATTACAAACTATATAAAACATAAACAGTGCCTCTAAGTTCTCTGTTTGTGTAACAGTAGTGATTCCTAGAGGAGAGCACCCGATTTCCTCTGAAATAAAAATGAAAATTGTATTAGATTTTGGATTTCTGTTATTTCCTACCCCACTTTTTTCTTGAAGGACATTATGAAACCTCTCCTTTCTCTGCCTCAACACTTGTTGAGAACTCAGGGTACACTCTGGCCCTGCACTTCTCTGAGGGTGGAAAGCAGGTGGGCAGCCACAGGCTGACTCTGTCCGGATGAGCCTGACTGAATGATTGGTCCAGACACATCTGAGCCTGTTAGCATTTCCTCTTCCCACCCTTCCTCGTTTACTGACTGCCAGCAAAGTTTTGGACATTGTGAGGAGCTGGGAGTGAAACACGCATCACGCATCATCTCTGCCATCAGGGAGCTTATTGAATTCGGGGAGCATCAGGTGAGTAAAGGAGCCAGTACCGTGTCCTGTGCTGAGTCCTCCACAGATACCTCATCTGCCAATCAAACCAAATGACATTATCCTTTCAGGTTCCTGGGTCTTTACAAAGGTCTGTTTCTCTCCCTGAAATTACACATTAGGGTTTCCTAGATACAATCAGTTCATTTTTGAAGCTTGTGTTTAGTTACTAACTTTTTAGCTAGGTTCTGTCATTAAACATATTTTTGACCACATTATGATCTCTAACCCCTCCATCCAAATGTCCTTCTTTATAAGTTTATCTGTTCCTTGTCCCACCCAGCAGGACCCCCTTGGCTGGTCTCTTAAAAGGTCCTCCAACAAAACATCCTTATTCTGGTAATGAATCTTTTGACTCCTTTTTCAAACATGAATACATGCAATTATTCCTTTCATCTGGAACTTGCCCTGCATGGCCAGCTGTTGCTGGGAACGTCACACTGCTGGGCCTGCTGGAACTAATCCACTGGCACAGTTTCAGCCTCCGGGCCAATGTCCTGCTCTCCTGCACCTCACTGCCTCCGCCGCCAATCTGAGCACCCTCCAGGGGGCAGACAGCTTGTCTTTCATCTTCACCATCCCAACACTTAGCTTGCTGTGCTCAGACTGTGTATTACATGTCAATTGCTGTACTTAAGGATCACAGAGATTTGGGGGAAGACTGGCAGCAGAACAAAAGCAGCAGAATCCTAGGAAAATAAGACTCAGCAGCGAGCAGGGCTGCATTATGTGTGAGTCCTAAACACTGTTGTTAAGTGGTGCCTTTTTTCCCCAATAAAAAAAATTAAAAAGTCATATTTTATGACCATACACATTGGTATAAAGACAAAGATAATCCAGGCTAAACTAAAATAGTTTCTTCTACCCTAAAAGTTCATTTTTCTTCTAATTTTTAAAGAAATTAAAGTATTCTCATGGGGCCCTATAGGCATCTGAGGCCCCTGGGTGCCCACTGTGTTAATGGGTAAGTCGAGCCTGATCAGGGCACCTGGTGCAAGGGTGAACGGGAAGTTTGGACGTGCTCTGGAGAAGCAGGTTACACTTCCACCGCCCGACTAAGAAGGAAGGGGAGCAGTCATGGTTAACAATGTCGCTGACGGTTAGAGTGATCTCTATTTCACTTCCCCTTTGAATGATTTGTCTTTTCTACTTTGGTTTTTACAAACCCTCTCTTTATGCCAATGAAACAGCAGGGGAAAGAGCCAGAGATGGATCCTGGAAAGAAAGGAGGATGAAGGAAAGTAGCGAGAGAGTGTGAAAGAGGTAAACAGCCAAGGTGGAGGGGCCCAGGGGACCAAACAGTTAGTCTACACTCACCCATTCTTCCTCTTACACTTCCTTAGATGGGGCAAAGAACAGGCCATTTGGGCTGACAATATGAGACAAATATAATTTAATTCACCAAGTTTTCATCATAAAGTTCTCAATTTTAAGATAAAGATATTCTCTACTTTTTTAATGAAAAATTATAAAGCTAACCTATAATAGGAATAATGTAAAAATAAGAATGTCATTGAGATTTATAGGTCTTCATTACTTAGGAAGTATATCCACACACCTATTTTACTTGATTATCTGTGAGGTGACACATAAGAAATAACTGAGATTAAGTGAGGACCACTCCCCATGGGTGCCAATTCTCAGCATGGAAATGTATGTGGATCTGAGACAAAGCAGAGAACCCTTCTTCACAGCCACATAGTATTCATGATTTACAAAACTCTTTGCCCCAAGATAAACTGCAAGAGAAATGCATAACAAGCTCTAAAAGTTGATCAGGAAAATTTGGGAGCAATAGTTCATGAATTTTTAGTAACAAAATATCCACTTGTGAAAACAGCCCTTCCCTAGTCTTTGAGGCAATAGTGTATGACTGCCACAGAGCCTGGCAGGCTACACTCAGGATCCAATATAAAAAGCACAGTAACGTCATTGGTGAAGTGCGCGACGGCACGCCTAGCAAAGGGAGTGGATTGGGGCTCTGGTTTTAAAATCAAGGAAGGACGGTAATTTTTGGATCTGCTTAAATTAAGAATGCTTTTGATGGATTCAATGCAAATCCACCTCTTTTACCTGCCAATTCTGTTTCCCAAGCCTGGTTCGCACATGGATTAGCGGTGCACTCACCCACAATGTCTTCACCTCCACAGAGACTCGTCACGGTGATCAGGGCGAGGGTCCCCCAAATCAGAGCTCTGTTTAGGATCATTCTCTTCTCGAGGTGGTCTCGGCAGTTGCCGTTCTGAGTTGTAGAGCAATGGTGAGGACCAAGCTGAGAAAGAAATCTAAAAACACCCAAACGAAACCCTGTAGATCAGGTTCTGGCCAATCAGAAAAATCCCCTTTGATGACACCTCAGTTGCCAGTTGAAAAGTTTGTAGCAGGGGCCTGGCAGCGATCGGGAAATCCCCTGGTTCTGACGCAGCCTCCACTCGGATTGGACCCGAGGGAGTTTCCTAGGAAAGGAGGGAGGCCCTTAAGTCACAATCTTCTCCACGTCTGTATGCCTGCTGGTGCCGACAGGGGTGGGAACTTCTGAGCAGCCGAGCATGGACAGATGCGGTCATTACTAATATGGTGTCTTTCAGGATTTTCTGGGTTACAACCTTCAAGGATTCCCCTGAGTTGATTCCCTTCCCTGACAGCCCAGCCCAGTCCCTGTCCCCTAGTCTCCATGAGTGGCTAAACCGTCTTTGTTTTTGCATCCACAGTGCATACGGACTCCAAATGCAGAGCTGACCCACTCACTCATCAAGGGAATCTCTGCCTGTGGTGGCCAAGGAATACTTTTCCCTTTTCTACTCATATTGTTACAGAGCAAAAGGCCGGCGGGGCACCCAATGATTCCCCAGCCCCGCTCTAGGTCCATTTGCTCGCCGCCAACGGAAAGACATCTCTCAATACCAGAGACTTGTGAAAAGGAAAAGAATTGTTTATTTACATGTTATACAGGCCTGGGATAATGACTTAAGGTCTTCTTTAAAATACTAAAGTTCTCTAGAATACCCACAAACACCCAGTCCTTCCTTCTCCACCCCCCGCCCCCTGCCCAGTCCAGGGTACCGTAGGAGAAGAAGTAGAAGCGTGATTCAGGCAGATTCTCAGTTCCAACACCATCCGCTGTGTTGCCACTGCGATCTCCAAATTAATCCAAAGAACGCATGCGGCACCTTCTCATGGCCCACCAGCATAAGTCCTTTCACCCCCTTTCTTCCAGGCAAAGTCTCTGCTGCTTCCTAGGCCACGTGGCAAAGGAAGGCACCCAAAGCCACGTGGTCCTGCCTCTGTCTCTCAGGCTGAGGGGTCCCCATTCCTCAGCCTCGTGGTCCAAGAGAGAGGTATGGCTGCTGTGTCTGGGTTTAAATCCCTGGCACCAATCTCCCTTTGCAGTTCTATCTCTGACTCCTCCTTCAATTGGCTACACCTGCCAGCACTTCATATTCCTCCAGTTTTTCTGGGCTGCCAGGTTAGCTGTGGGCAGGGGTGACCCCATGGCCCAGAGCCAACCATCTCCAAGTTTTCACGCAGGCGCTGTGTCTAGGGGGAGTTGCCTCTCGGCTACATCCTGGGTGGAAATCTCCTCCATCCCCCTGGCTCAAAGCAATGCCACAGCTATTTAACATATCTATGGAACCAGTTAAAGGTTATAGATATGTTAAATGACCATGGCAGAGGCTAGCTGCAAAGCTGCTACCATACCCAACAGCTCTGAATGGCCATGCTCCAGGAGTCCCATCCACTACCCAGTTCAGACCTGTGGGGGTAAGGACATTCTATATACATATTTCTAATATTTCCTGGACACCTTAAGTTCTTAATATTTCCTGGATACCTTAAGTTCTGGACCCTACTACAAATCCTTGTTTGGGCCCATTTCTTGGCTGCACCCTGTAACAATATGAGTTCTGTTAAATAAGTTATTATTATTTTTTTTTATACTCTCAAAAGCTCCAATATTTGCACCTGGGGCAATAAAGGAGTTACAATGTAGTGCTGCCTACAGTAACTGCCCATTCTTGCATCTGAATGTTTCCTGCCTTGAGTATTCTTCATGCTCTGCGTTTTGGTGCTGCCTATGTACATTTAAAGGAAATTTGAAGACATTGATTATATTAAAGAAAGCTCTGGGGATCACTCTATGATTTTTTAAATTAGAACATTGATCTTTTTCCCTTAACTGGATCTTTTCATATTCTTTATCTGGCCACCTGAAATTTCCATATATTTGTGAGTGACTAGGGAATAAGCTAAAGCCACAGGAGGGAGACTCATTTTGTTCCAGAAGAATTCCTTTTCTGTGTGTTATGGAAGCCACAAGGTAATGGGGGTTCCATTTGGAGCCATCTGCCCTGTCCCTGTCAGATGGCCCTCAGTTCCTCAGCAGTCTGTCTTACGTCATGGTGACAGTGACATGAAGAAGGGGGGGGAGGACAGAAAAGCCCTGTGTCTGGGAGCTTCCTGGTGCTATTAACCAGGCCTGGTACTCACAGCTAGGTTCTGGTGTTTTCTTGCTGAACATAAGCAATTGAATAGAATGTCAGTATTGGACAGTCTCTCGGTGGCTATGATGGCTCAGCCCAGAAAAGAGGTCACTCAGTAACTGAACACAAACAAAACATGAGCCACAAAGATGACAAAGCACACCTGTCTCCCAGATAACATGAATGACTGCTGCTTCTTTTCTTTAAATCTATTTTTATTTATTGATTTGAGAGAGAGAGAGAGAGAGAGAGATTTGTTGTTCCACTTATTTATGCATTCATTGGTTGCTTCCTGTCCGTGTTCTGACCAGAGATTGAACCTGCCACGTTGGTGTATCAGGACGATGCTCTAACCAACTGCGATACCCAGCCAGGGGTGACTGCTGCTGCTTTTTTAATAACCAATTAAATCTTTAGCTCCAGTATTGTCTTCCTTCTTTCCAGGTAGGATTCACTAAGATACTCAATTATAAAACTACTCTACCGCACCATCCATTTCCTAACAGAATCCAATTAATAACAAAGTCTCTGTTTCTTAAATCCTTCTCAAGATCAACTAACTCAAGCTCAAACCTTATGAGTTTAATGATCAGTTTTATGGGTCAGAGAGCTTATAGTCCCTAGTTATTCAATCAAACATTAATATTTTGGAAGGCAGCTCTGCTCACCACTATACCACCAATGTTAAACATTAATATTTTGTAGCTATGATTAAAGTTCATAATCTGTTAGCTTTAAGTGATAGAGATTGTTATCCTGGATAATTGGAGTGAGCAGAGCTGAGGTTTCCCTGAGGGAATAGATTCCACCTTGGGCTGCAACTTCAGTCTGTGCTGAGTTCCAGCCGGCTCCTCCTCACAGTGGTCTGCCCTGTGGATCTTGGACTTGCCTAGCTCCCCACAATTGTGTAAACTAATCCCTTGCAAAAATTACCTTTAATAGACATCTCCTACTGATTTTGCTTCTTTGGTTCCAACACCCTCTTACTAAGATGCCTCAAAATTCCCAAAAGTAAGTTTTCTCCCTCACCGCAATAAATAACAGCAGCTAGTTCAGCCACAGGTGTGCCCCTGGGGGCCTCTGCCTAGAGGCATTGACAGCAAGCACATCATTAGGTCGTTGGAAGGAATAAACATAAACTGCACTTGGAATGAATTCTTAGGACTCTTTAAATATACCTGCCATACTTTAATATCAGTTCTATTTTATAAGGAGGACTCAGAAGCTCAGAGAGGTGAAGGAATTTGCCCAGGTTCACACAGCTGGGAAGTGACAGAGATGAAATGTGATGAGGACAAGCCATGAGTCCTTGCTGGGGGAGGGAGGTCCCCTGTGTGCATGCAGGATGCAGTGCCCTGCGATAATTAGGATGGATATTTGACCCTGTTGGTGCCCTTATCACTCTTTTTAGCCTCTGTCATTGTGAATCAAGGTTGCACTTGAGCTGTGCTCCATTTACCGTGTAGTACTCATTTTTCCTGCAGTAAATAACGTGTTTTGATGCTTTTTCCTGGACCCAGACTTACCTGCCTTGTATCTTGCAGAAGCTACTCAAGATCTTGGCAAATGAATGAAATCTTTCTTGATGGTATTCAAAGTTTTCACCTAATGCTTTTTCACAATGAGTTTGCTGCCAGAACACAGGTGTTGAGAAAACCACCACTAAATCAAAGCAAAGATGGGAAAGGAAAAGACTCACATCAACATTGTGGTCATTAGACACGTAGACTCTGACAAGTCTACCACTACTGGCCATCTGATCTACAGTGTGGTGGGATCGACAAAAGAACCATCGAAAAATTTGAGAAGGAGGCTGCTGAGATGGGAAGGGCTCCTTCAAGTGTGCCTGGGTCTTGGATAAACTGAAAGCTGACCATGAGCATGGTATCACCATTGATATCTCCCTGTGGAAATTTGAAACCAGCAAGTGTTATGTGATCATCATTGATGCCCCAGGACACAGAGACTTTATCAAGGACATGATGACAGGGACATCTCAGGCTGACTGCGCTGTCCTGACTGTTGCTGCTGCTGCTGGTGAATTTGAAGCAGGGATCTCCAAGAATGGCCAGACCCGTGAGCACACCCTTCTGGCTGACACACTGCGTGTGAAACAGCTGATTGTTGGTGTTAACAAAATGGATTCCACTGAGCCGCCCTACAGCCAGAAGAGATACGAGGAAATTGTTAAAGAAGTCAGCACCTACATTAAGAAAATTGGCTACAACCCTGACACAGTAGCATACTTCTGGTTGGAATGGTGGCAACATGCTGGAGCCAAGCACTAACATGCCTTGGTTCAAGGGATGAAAAGTCACCCGTACAGATGGCAGTGCCCATGGAACCACGCTGCTTGAAGCTCTGGATTGCATCCTGCCACCAACTTGTCCAACTGACAAGCCCCTGCGTCTGCCTCTCCAGGATGTCTACAAAATTGGTGGCATTGGGACTGTCCCTGTGGGCCAAGTGGAGACTGTGTTCTCAAACCTGGCATGGTGGTCACCTTTGCTCCAGTCAATGTTACAACTGAAGTAAAGTCTGTTGGAATGCACCATGAAGCTTTGAGTAAAGCTCTTCCTGGGGACAATGTGGGCTTCAGTGTCAAGAACATGTCTGTCAAAGGTGTTTGTCATGGCAATGTGGCTGGTGACAGAAAAATGACCCACCAATGGAAGCTGCTGGCTTCACAGCTCAGGTGATTATCCCCAACCATCCAGGCCAGATCAGTGCTGGATGGGCACCTGTGCTGGACTGTCACACAGCTCATATTGCTGGCAAATTTGCTGAGCTGAAGGAGATTGATCATTGCTCTGGGGAAAAGTGTTGGGATCCTGGCATCAGCAAAACCATAGCACTGTGCATGTGCAACAGCCCTGTCGCCAATAAGCTCCCCGTTGCCCATAAAAGGCACATAGCCCCTAGAGCAAGAGGACCAATCAGTAAGACCCACGACTCCACTGAGCTTCTCCAGCAACGCCCCTCAGCCAACCAGTATATATACCCGCGATCCTCAAATAAAATTTGCAGCTTGATCAGAATCTTGTCTTGCTGCCATTCTTCGCGCCTCCTGTCCCTCTCACTCCTTCACTAACAGGTCTACCCCAGTTGAC
>PVJI01031899.1:0-12719 GCA_004026765.1 Micronycteris hirsuta
CCGTGTTGGTGAGAGAAATGTGAGAATACCCACCTGGATGGAAAGCCGTGTTCTGAGACTGGGAGACGTCCTCTCATGAAGATGACTGGACTCGCCAAATTAATCCACAAACTCAGTGCAATCCCTGTCGCATCCCTACTGCCACTTCTGCGGAAATTTTCAAGCTGATCCTAAAATTCATATGGAAATGCAGGGGACCCCGAATAGCCAAAACAGTTTTGGAAAAGAAGAGCTAATTTGGAGGGTTCACTCCTCCTGATTGGAAAAAGTTACTGCAAAGCGCCATGGGTTTTGTTCACGCAAACACTGTGTTCCCGGCACAGAGATAGACATTTCGATCGATGGAATCTACCTGAGTCCAGAAATAAACCCATAGATTTACTGTTGATGAATGTCCACCAGGGTGTCAAGACAGTTCAATGGGAAAGCAAAGTCTTTCAACAAATGGTGCTGGGCAACGGGTCATCTTTGCACAGAAGGACCCTCTCTCGTCAGGGACGTGGATGGACACACCGCGTTTGACAGTGTGTCGAGGGGATCCGGGCCGAGTGCTGCCCGGGGACCTGGTGTGAGACTGTTTCTGGGCGTGGGGGGCATGGGTGTTTCCGGGCAAGGTCAGCGTCTGCGTTGGCGGACCGAGTAAAGAAGATGCGCCCTCACCGGCGGCAGCCTTCCGTCTGTCACGCACCCACAGGACGAAACGGCAGAGGATCGGCAGGTTCTCTCCTCTCGTCAGGAGCTGGGGCAGCCTGCTTGTCCTGCCAGGACAGCGGTGCTCATGGACCCCGATGTAGCAGTTTCCAGTGCCTCTCCCGGCGCGGTCTACACGGGAGGCTTCCAGGGTTTCCCCAACCGGAGTCTGATGTGCCCTTTCATATGAGGAAAGTCCTCCCATGTTTGACCCAAAGCAATGGGGAGCTCAGCCTGCAGGCCCATGCCCAGGTCTTGCTGGGAATGGCCTGGTGACATCTGTCTGTGCCCAGTTCCTGCTTGGCCAGGCTGTGGTCCTAGACAGAGGACAGAGAGAGAGAGCCAGCCCAGGCCTGGATGGCCTGATGAACCCCTGGTTTAATTTAAAACCTGTTTGCTTTCTCACTTGCCACCATATTTTCCTTAAATCGGTCTGATACTTACAACCAAAATAATCTCCAGCCAGCACAGGGAGCCCCCCACTGGGTGACCCCTCCCACCTTATTTTTATCCCATTTCTGCACATTTCTCTGGGAGCCCTCACCACAGCTGAGATGCAGGACCACACCACAGAGGAGGGCGATAATGAGGTTTGGGGACGAGAGAGAAAGAGGAAGCTGAGCCCCTTCCCTCTGCGTGTGGGCGTCAGACTGCTTCTCCTTCTGAGACCAAACCGTCCCCATGGCAGTGTCCCTGGGGTGGCTTTCAAGGAAGCTCCAGAAATGTCGGGGAGCAATCTTGGAAAACCCTCCTTCTCTAACAGATGTGACTGGGAGCGGAGCAGCTGCATGTTTCTTTCTGGGGCAGCCTTGCGGGGATGCTCACCCCGCCCTTCATGCTGAGTAATTGGATCCTTGAAACATTTTACTGGATCCTTGGAAAGGTGTGAACACACCCTCCCACTGACATGCCCCCTGAAGTGAGCAGGCTCTCCCAGAAGCCCGTTCTGAAGGAGAAAAGGACTCCCCAGACTCTCTCCATTTCTGTGGGTGATCGTACATCTTAATGATGGAAATTGATTGTGGGCTAGGGCATCAGGGAGCGAGGGGGCGCGGAACAGGTAGGAGGGGTAGGCCATGAAGGAGCTTGCCCAGGGAGGGCTTCGGGGTCGAGCCAGCCCGCTCTGCAGAAGCCAGCCCGCTCCCATCCAGAGGCTCCGGATGCCTGGACACAGGGCCTGTGACACTGTCCATCCCTGTCTGTTTCTGAGACAAACAGTCCTGAGCTCCCCACCCATCAGGTCACGAGGGGAATTGCTGGCAGCGCAGGCAAGGTGATGTTGGGCCCTCAGGTGCGTAGAGCTGCACCATGGTTACCGTTCAGCACCCCGTGTCCAGAGCTCAGACAGCGCATTAGCTCCTGGCATACCTGCTGACCCTGCTGCAGCCACGGCTGCTGAGCTTGCCCATCACCACGTGGTGTCTTTTCCCCAGATGCACATCGCTCAAGCCCCACCCTAGAAGGGCCGTGCTCACCCCCACCTGCGTCTGTGCATCTGGTAGGTAGCATGCTTGTCCCGAAGGTGCCTCCTGCGTTTTCCGAATCGTGGAGTTGGTTGGCAGCTACCACGAGGCTTGCTGGCTGCCGTCTAACTCCCATCAGGTGGAGCTGAACCCAAGAAACCAGGGTCCTGCCAAGTTGCCAGAAGGGGACTGAGCCAAATGTGTTTGTGTCTCTGGAGGGCCGCCCCGAGCAGGATGAGAGGACCCCGCAGGCTCCGGCCTGTCAAGAGGGAGGCACTTGGATGGGTGCATGTTTCTGTTCCAGATCCCACTGGGGCACCCCTCCCCCAGCGAGCCGGGGCATGGTCTTACGGGTCATGCCCTCTGTACACGCAGGCCCAGCCCTGGCGCTGGGGTGCGGGGGTTGTGTGGCATATCGGTGGCTGAGCTGAGGTGGTGTGTCTGGGTCCAACCACACCGCACATGTGGGCAGCAACTGCTGCCTTGTCCCCTGGGCAGCAGGTGCTGACCACCAGCCCATACCCGGTTGCTCGCACGCGTTCAGCAGACATTTATAAAGCAGCTTCCATGAGCCAGGCATGTGTGAAGCACTGGGCTGCTGGCATCTGTGGGGGAGGGAGAAGTCAGCCAATGGCAAACCAGGGGACAGGCCGCTGACCCCCTCTGCAAGGCTGGGGACCTCCTCAGACCAGCATGAGCTTCGCTGATGCCTTCAGGGGACTCAGAACTCACTGCAGGCTGTCATACCTGAGGTGGCGTTCACTGCCAGGAAGGGGAAGGGCCCAACGGAGCCATGGGGTTCAGTGCCCTCACGCCCAGCTCCTCTCGGGCCTGGTCCTCCCAGGACTGCGGGGAGACCCTGGCCTGACCACTGGGCCTGCCTCCATCAGCCACCGGAGTGAGCCCGCCTGTCCTGTGTCACTGGTCACTTTGTATGCCATTAGTTTTTAAAGGAAAATACCCAGTTCGAAAATCACGCCCATGAGAAAGTGACAGAGAGTCCCGGCCCCTCTTCTCTCAGCCACCGCACAGCCACTCCCACGGCCGGCCCACTGCGGAGCCGCTGCATTAATCTCTGCGTCTCCTTCCAATTGCTCTTTATAGAAACACAAGCACGTAGGATGATACTTCCTCATTTCGCTCCCCCTTTCTTTCACGAAAGTAAACGCTCTGCGCACACAGCCTAGGGCCTCGCGTTCCACACAGATGTGCCTTCTAGAGCTTTCCCGCGACAGGAGGCCGCCTGGCTCCATCTTTCGTGGCCATGTAACAGTCCCCTGGTGCAGCGCCGGGAGTGATTCAGCCACTCAGTGGGAACTCGGGACTTTCCCCAACATGTGGCATCTCAAAGAATGCCTCACGAAGTATTTTTAGCGTCACGCTTCAGCAGATAGCTCCCTCTGTGTGCCTCTGCGTGAAGGCGGCCGCGGCGCGAGTTCTGTCGGCGAGGTTGCTGAGTCCCGGGGGGGAAGCCAGAGGCGATCAGGATGGACTTTGCCAGGTGTCCCTCCGCAGATTGCGCTGTTCTGCATACCCACCCACCTGAGAGGGTCTGCAGCCTTCGGGTTCCTCGTGTCTCACACGAAGGCCCGGGATGTGTGATTTCTGGGGCTCGCGATCTGCGTTCGCTTCACAAACACACGCACCAAGCTCTGACCGAGCCTAGCAGCAGTGCGGAGGTGATGTTGCAGTGTGGAAAACACACAAACTGCATTTAGGGTTGTGAGGAGCAGGGAGTGAGGGGGCCAGAGGCAGGTAGAGGTGGGCAGCATTATGGTGGTGTCTGGGGGGTGGGCGGGCCCTCCAAGGAGGTGACATCTGTGCAGAGACCTACCTGCCTGGGGTGACGCAGAGCCACATGCTCACAGGGAAGACTGTCCTGGCCGAGGGGTGGCTGGGGGGCAGGTTGCGAAGTGGGCAGGTCCTTGGTGCGAAGGGTGACTGCTGAATAGCCCTCCTCACCCCCAAATCCCAGATGTGGGGACTGGCCAGGAGACAGGCCTCCCCAGAATGCAAATCATATCGGCTCATCTGTTCTGAGTGAACCCAGTCCATGCTCAGAAACGGACAACTTGCCTGAATTCCTTTCTCTCTGCACCGTCATGGAGAAGGACTGGCTACACGGTGGGCTTCCTGCAGAGCCCCCTCTGGACCTCCTGGAGGATGTGCTAAACCCTGGCCTCCTGGTCAGCAGCCCCATGAGGATGCAGTAGGGCAGGGCCAGCTGAGAGGGGAGACATCCCAGCGTTGCAGGTGCAGCCGAAACATCACCAGGTATCGTGGGACTTTGCTCCTTGGAGAAGGAGGGAGACGCCAATTAGAAGAGATGACAGGTAGGAAAACAGGAAGTAGCCCAAGAGCTTTCTTTTCACCAGGAACTGTCTCGGGCTGGGAGGGCCTTTGCCTCCATGGAATGGATTCCTGCCCTCCCTGGGCGAAGACCACGTGTTCCTGACGGCCAGAGCTAGACAGCAGGGACACGGGTGCCGGCTCCTCCCAGGCCACCGACCGGCGATGGAGAGAGAGCCGCCTCCAAGGACAAACAGCGCACAGGCCCACCTGCCCCACGGCACGGCACCCCGTGCGGGAGGGGGCACCGCTTTTGGGTGGCCAAGGGGAGCTGTGACTTTGCCCACGTGTTTGGGCTCTGATGCCTCCCAGGCTGAGCGGCGACCGAGGCCGCAAAGGAGCCAAGTCCCTTTCCTGCCAGGACAGCAGGAGTGAGTTCGTTAATGCAAGTGAGGGCGGGCCACCCCAAGTCTTGGGGCCCCTGCCATTTGGGCACCAGAAATGTTTATGGAAGGATTTTATAATTGCTCAAAAAACCCCAACAAATCCAAGCTGTAATTGTGGGGAAACCTGTTTCTCTTTATGTTCCACAAGCTGCCTCCCCTATGGCGGTTCCCGTGTCCGAGCACCCTCCATATGCTCTGCCTGAATTCTCCTCCAGTCGCCAGGGTTCACTCTCCTGTCCTCTCCGTTCTCACACAGGGAAACCGAGTCGCAGAGAGAGCGAGCCACCCATCTGTGGCCAGACACGGGGCCCCTGCGCTCATTTCATCCTCTTGCCTTGTGTTGGTTATCACACCTCTGGGCAGGAGCAGGCCGTCCAATGCACTCAGATCTCAGGATTTCCGAAGGTCTGGTTGGACCCCAATGCCGCGTCTTCTCCCCAAAGGACAAGTCGATGCATTGGGTGTTGATACAACGAAGAGCATCGTGAGTAGTGAGAAGTGACACCCACGAAATCCAAGACTCAGGACACTCCGTATACCCTGTCGTGAACCCCATGGGAGGGCTGGTGCCTCGTTGCAGGTGACCAGCATGGATGGAGCTGGGCCAGGCACAGGGCGAGATACTGACCACAGCAGCGAAGGCACCTGGTCTGCATTCCAGAGAGGGAGCCCTGGCAATGTACAGATGAAGGAAGTAAGATGAGTCCGCAGCATGGGCAGGTGGCCGGCTGGTCCCGAGTCCCAGCAGAATAAAACACACTAAAGTGGAAAGGCTTGGCCGTCCGTCTGCAATGCTGAGTTGGGGCACAGGCTCTGCCAAGCCAGGCAAACCTTACCATGAGTACAGCTCGACCCTGAGCAGGTTGGACAATTCTTCATCCAAACAGTAAACATCTATGGCAGACTTCATTGATCCGCTAACTCACAGCTGCTACTGGCCATGGTCTCCCTCACATGAGAGAGGTAACCGTGTGACCCACTTCTGGTCATTTTAATGTATAGGTGCCATCTGAGGAATGCCTTAGAGAGAGGCATAAAGAGATTGCTCCCTGGACTTCCAGCCAAGACGGAGATGTAGGTAGACACACTGTGCCTCCTCGCACAACGAAAAGAGGAAAAACAACAATTAAAAAAACAAAAACAGCCAGAACTGACAGAAAATCGAACTGAGTGGAAGTCCGACAACCAAGGAGTTAAAGAAGACATGTTCATCCAGACCGGTAAGCGGGAAGGAGCTGGCAGAGAGTGCACTGCGAGACGGCGGTTTGTGGAGCGGTACCCGGCAATGCTGCAGCCCCCGGCGGGTGCGCCTGGCCAAAACATGGCCGGTGCACTCAGTGAAACCCGTGGCTGGCCCACCCAGACCCAGCGGGGCAGAGACTGGTGGACTGGGTGGTCCCTCATCTACACGCAGATAAACCAGGAGAAAAAGCTGGGGAGCGGAGCAGATCATGCAACCCACCATCGAGGGCAAATAAAGCCTCAAACCACCGATTGCAATCACCTGTGGGGGTTGAGGCGGCAGCGGGAGGAACTCCCAGCCTCATGGAGAGTTCATTGGAGAGAACCACAGGGACTTGGAACTATGCAAGCCCACCCACCCGGGAGCCAGCACAGAAGGACCCAACTTGCTTGTGGGTAGCAGGGGAGGTGCAGAAAGTGGAGAAAGCACCATTGTTTGCTCAGGATCTGCCCCCACAGGCAGCGTCACAACACAACATCGTGGGTTACCCTGCCCTGGTGAACACCTAAGGCTCTGCCCCTTAAAGTAACAGGCACTGAGAAAAAAAAATGGCCCAAATGAAAGAACAGATCAAAGCTCCAGAAAAAATACAACTGAATGATGAAGAGATAGCCAGCCTATCAGATGCACAGTTCAAAATACTGGCAATCAGGAAGCTCACAGGATTGGTTGAAATTTGGTAACAATTAGATGAACAAATGAAGGATACGATAAAGGAAATGAGGGGAAATCTGCAGGGAACCAATAGGGATGAGAAAGAAACTGGGACTCAGATCAATGGAGTGGACCAGAAGGAAGAAAAAAACATTCAACCAGAAAAGAATGAAGAAACAAGAATTTTTAAAAAATGAGGAGAGGCTTAGGAACCTCAAGGACATCTTTAAACATCCCAACATCCAAGCCATAGGGGTGCCAGAAGGAGAGGAGGAAGACCAAGGGATTGAAAACTTATTTGAACAAATAATGAAGGAGAACTTCCCCAAGCTGGCAAAGGAAATAGACTACCAGGAAGTCCAGGAAGCTCAGAGAGTTCCAAAGAAGTTGGACCCAAAGAGGAACACACCAAGGCTCATCATAATGACATTACCCAAGATTAAAAATAAGGAGAGAATCTTAGAAGCAGCAGGAGAAAAGGAGACAGTTACCTACAAAGGAATTCCCATAAGACTGTCAGCTGATTTCTCAAAAGAGACCTTTCAGGCAAGAAGGGGCTGGAAAGAAGTTTACCAAGTCATGAAAGGCAAGGCCTACATCCGATATTACTCTATCCAGCAAAACTTTCATTTAGAATGGAAGGGCAGATAAAGTACTTCTCAGATAAGGTCAAGTTCAAGGAGTTCATCATCATCCAGCCTTTATTATATGAAATGTTAAAGGGATTTATGTAAGGCATGGAGGGATATCAACAGGGGAGTGGGAGGGGGAGAGAGGAGGAAAAAGTACAGAAAATAAGTAGCATAAGTGGTATGTAGAAAACAGACAGGGGGAGGTTAAGAGTAGTATAGGAAATGTAGAAGCCAAAGAACTTATGTGTGTGACCCATGGACAAAAACTAAAGGGTGGGGAATGGGGGGATGGTGTGGGTGGAGGGGAATAAAGGGAAGGGAATGGGACAACTGTCATAGCGTAATCAATAAAATATATTTTTTAAAAAAGATCGCTCCCTGGCATTGCTAGTTCCCCACCACTTATACCTGCATTTGCACTTGGCAATGTGAAGATATGGTATCAGGAGCTTTGGCAGTCTTTTTGTGACTAGGAGTATTTAAGCTCAGTACTGAAACACTGAGCAGCAGAATTCACAGTGGGATTACCTACCCACCTTTGGTTCACTTTCCTTTTATTTGCAGTTGAAGATATCTTGAATTAGTGTATTTTTTTAAAAAAAGCCCATTATAACACTAAGTTATCCACAAAAAAACTTGATTAAAATGTTTATGGTGACTTTATTCATAATAGTCCCAGACCAGAAATAGCTAACATGTCCGTCCACAGCATGGATAAACCACCTGTGGTACATCCATTCAGTGGCACCCAACTCAGTAGCACAAGTGGACGAGAGGTGCATGCCGCCCCAGAGAAGAAAGAGTCCCAGGTGCTTCCTGCCTACAAAAGAGCGTCACACAGAAAGACTGCGCCCTGTGCAAGGCCATGTAGTGAAACTTGTCTAGCAGCCAGCTAAGCTACATTGTAAAGAAATCAGAACCCTCGATGTCTCTGAGGGTGAGGTGGACGGTAACCAGGACAGGGCATGAGGGAATTTCTGGGGTGATGGTCCTGTTCTGTACCCCAGGAGCAGTTACAGGTCCATAGGTGGGCAGGTATGTGACTGCGACTATGTGCACTCGGCAAGTGACAAGTATTTCAGGGTGGAGTGCACTGTAACAGTTAGAAAGGCACCCCAAAATACGGCCGGTCCATGGATGGTAGAGGGGTGGGTGGAGGATTTCTGGTGACGTGTAGTGAAATGCTGATGGTGGAAATGCTGAGCAGTGGGGTGTGGTCGTTCACGGTCTGACACTCGGAACGCCTCTGTGTGTTGGAACGTCTCAGGAGAAAATGGGGCAGGGATGTAGGTATGGCGGCATTGTTGTTGCTACCACATCTCACAGTTTACCCAGCAGCCGTGTCCTTCCTGCGGTGAAGGCGGTTTTATGGAAATGGGATTTGGGTTTCAGAGTCCGGATGAGCCCGAGCGTAGCCAGCCTTCTTGGGACTGAATTGTTTACACGCCACTTTGGGTAATGCCGGGGAGGACGCCTCCCACAGACACAGAAGAGGCCCGTCTGCTACCCGGTAAGCTAAGCCTCAAAGCCCAGAATAAACCCATAAGCCAGGGACTGCAGGATTCGGTTGCCTGGGAAGTTTCAGCAGGCAGCGTTGAAATTCAGGCCCCAGAAGCCCTGCCCTTTGGGGAAGCTGCAGCCTCCTCTCTGTTATTAGAATCAACAGCTTCCGTGGCGCAAGAAAATGCCTGTGGAAGGCTCTGGAGCTTAGTCCTGCCCTTTCCGGGCCCTGGGTGGATAGAGATTGTGTTTTCAGAACCGCTGGTTTATTTGTGCAAAAAATGAAATGATGAGGTGACAATTAACAACGCTGAAATGGAAAGCCCCTGAGCATATATTCCAGGAGCTTTTATTTTTGTCCGGAGTTATTTTGCAATTAACCCACAAGTCATGCCAACAATAGGTTAGACAGGAAGGAAGAGAAAGAACCCCTAGCGTCTGGGCTTGCTGCCTTCAGGGCTGTCCTGTGTGCTGTCCCCCTCCTCCCGTTCCATCAGCACGTGGTCCTTGGACTGTGGGAAACAGAGGCGCCATCCCTCGGAAGCCCATGAGTCCCTGGTGGAAAGAACTGGACCTGACGCCAACCAGTGAGGCATTGCCGAGACTCAGCTCGTTTCCAGCGGAATTCAGAACCTCTGTCCTTATATTCTCATTATGCACAGTGACACAGCAACGCCTTTTATAAAACATTTTGAAACGTTCTGTGTAGAAGTAGTATTTCTTCTGATCTCCAGCCTCCATCCAGATTCACAGCCTCAGTTCCTCCCCGCCTTCTCCACGACCCCCGGGCCAGAGTGTGTCCTGTCGGGGTCCCTCCCTTTCATTGCTGGACTGTGTCCTTTCATCTCCCACTGGTCCTCAGCGTCCGAGAGGTGCAGCAAGCAGGCCGGTCCCCAGACCGTCTTCATCATCGGTCTGCAACTATCTCTGTTGCTTTCTCTGCCCTTTCATTCTGTTCCCACCTTGGTTCGCTGACGCTGAGGGCGTAAGAGCCAGCGGGGTGACTCTTGTCTGTGGAGATCAGTGGCTCTAACCTTTTCAGAGGTGAAACCTCTTCACACTGTTAAACATGCCTGTCAGTATGCATCACATGGAGCATTGTCACTGTGCTAAGCATCCTCTGTGCTCCACCCATTCGTCCTCCCAGCCCAAGCCCGGCGACCCCCGACCTTAGAACTTTCGCTCTCTCCAAGGTTTCTCCTTTCCCGAGATGTCTTAGAGTGGCCATCATACAGGATGTAGCTTTCTAGATTGGCTTCTTCCAGTTGCTCATATGCATTTAAGGTTCTTGCGTGTCTTTTCAAGGCTTGATAGCTTTTTTTTCCTGCACTGAGCAATGTTACATTGTCGGATGGACTCTGTTGATTCAGCATCACCTGCTAAGGGACGTCTCAGCCGCTTCCACGTTTTGGCAGTCATGCATAAACGTCCATATGCAGGTTTTTGTGTGAACATAAGTTTTCAACTCCTTTGGGTAAACACCAAGGATATGATCGCTGGATCGCACGGTATGAGTGGGGTCAGTTTTGTGAAAAACCACCCACAGGGCTGCCCCGTCTCCCACCATCAGAGAGCATGGCTCCCTCTGCCCCACATCCTGCCGCGTTTGGGTTTGGCCATTCTTGGAGGTGCGTCCTGGTGCCTCCTTGCTATTTCAGTTTGTGTCTGTCTGAGGACACACCGAGGGCACGTAGCCCGGCTGTGCACACGTCCCTGACGAGCCTGGTAAATCAGGGCCCCAGAGAAACCTGGTTTTGTTTCCTGTTGGCGGTGGGCACTCGGGTCCAGCCCTGCGAGTCGCACCTTCGGAACCCCCGTCCCCGCACACTGCTGTCCCCACCGTGAATCGTGCCCAGACCACAGCCTTACCACCCTCCGTATGGTTCGTGCTCCCTTAGTGATGTGAGCGCTGTGCCAGCGTCCACGCCAAGGCAAACGGGGTGGGGCCGTCCCGATGCCTCACTGTGAGCACACGTGGAGTCGCCCAGGGCAGCAGGTGTGTGGAGAGTGTGGCGGGGGGTGAGTTGCCATTATTCTGGTCATTAGACCACGGCGTCCCCCACGGGCCAGGCACACACAGCAGGGCCACGAGCTCAGCTTGGAGTGGAGGCTCCAGCGAGAGTGGGAGCCAGGTGATGCACAGCGTGGGCTTCTCCAGCATGTCACCTGTGTCCCCTCTCGCGGCTGTAACAACCAGAAACATCTCCAGACTTTGCCGAGCATCCCTGGAGGGCGAGCCAGCCCTGGCTGAGACCTAGCACCCCAGAGCCCAGCTCAGGGTGGTGTTAGGGGCACAGAGGCCGCAGGGCCGGTGGGCCGGCTGTTCTGGCTGCACAGACAGATTTCTGCCTCGAGAAGGGCTGCCTTAATCTGCTGAGACTGTGCAGGGCTCTTGTTCCAAAGCTCAAGTCGATGTCACCTAATTCTTCCCAGAATCACACATCTTCACAGAGCCACTCGACGCCGGTGCCCAAGCAGCCTTCCCAACAGTCACAGGTGCCCAGCCCCGCCCTCAGCGGCACTGGCTAGTTACAGCTCTGCCGTCCCACGAGGATTGCTCCCCTGGGCTCTGCAGCAAATTAACACAAATGAAGCAACTTGAAAAAGCATCTGTGTGTTAGGGTTCAGCTGACATCTCAGGGGGTCTCCCAGCGGAATGGAGGGATCGCCCGACAGGCTCGTGCCTGGAGGTCGGGGATGACTCTGCTTCCCAAGCCAGTCAGGCTGAGGGCCGAACTCGGTTCCTGTGGTGACAGGACTGTGATTTGCTTCTTGCTGGCTGTCGGGGGCCGGGAGGGGACCTCATTCAGCTGCCGGGGGCCACCAGGAGTCCCTGGCTTGTGTCCCCTGCGCCTGCACAGCCAGCAAGGGCAGGCAGCAGCCTTCCCACCCTTGGCATGTCTCTGAAGTCTCCTTCTGCCACCAGCCAGAGAAAACTCTGTTTGCCGTGATGACCCCAGGCCAACCGAGGCATCTCCCTACCTGAAGGTCAACTGACCTGGAGCTGAGCAACCACCCGCAGAGGTTTGTTAACGGCAGGGTTAGGGTGTGAGGCAGCAGGGACAGAAGCTGCAGACGGCGGCTTCAGAAGTCCGCCTGCCCCAGGGGGCCACACGATGGGGTTTCCCTGCTGGAGGCGGGTCCCCCGTCTTTCACAAGGTCGCCCTCCCCACCTCCCAGCCATCCTCTGCAAACTGGACCTCCCAACCGCCCCCACCCCCGATGTTTTCTCCCCAGCTTCTTTTACCCCCTGCCGGTGCCCGAGATGCTGTTCACCCCGCTTATTGGTTTCCATTTATTGTCTGAGTCTCCCAACGGGGACCCAAACTCTCCAGGGGCAAAGACGCAGGCTCACAGGACGGTCCTGTGACAATGGCGCATGGGGCACACTCAGTGAGTGCGTGCTGAGTGACTGGACACCACCCTGGTTTAAAAAGCAGAAACCAAGACTTTTATGTGGAAGCTTTGATTTTGTTTCAACGTTGGCAGCTGCCTGCATTTGCCAGAGCTGGCATAACCCAGGTCCGCAGACTGGGCGGCTTACACCAGGGGTGTGCGGTCTCACGGTTCTGGGGCCAGGACTCCAGGATCATGTGTGGATGACCCGGCTCCTTCTTCTGACACTGGGGAGGACTCTGTCCCCGGCCTCTCTCCTGGGCTCACAGATGTGTGGCCTTCTCCCCAGCTGGTCTGTCCACAGATGACCCCTTCTTATAAGAACGTGGGGAGCTTTGGCAAGAAGAGAAAGGGACCACACGGCTTTAGGGCTCCCTTTGCCACACAGCTTAGGAAGCCGGAGAGC
>PVJI01031900.1:0-12718 GCA_004026765.1 Micronycteris hirsuta
AGACATATACATCCATGGAAAGGACTCAAGTCAGGAAATAGATCAAATGATTTTTGACCGAGATGCCAAGGCAATTTAAGAGGAGAAAGGAAAGTCTTTTCAATAAATGTTGTTCAACCAAATATTCATATTTTTAAAAACAAACATTGTGCTTGCTTCGGCAGCACATATACTAACATTGGAACGATACAGAGAAGATTAGTATGGCCCCTGCGCAAGGCTGACACGCGAATTCGTGAAGCGTTCCATAATTTTTATTAAGAACAATCTAACAATAGCCAGAGGGGAGGGGGAGGGGGCTATGGGGAGAAGGGTTTTCAGGAACCACTATAGAGGACACATGGACAGAACCAAGGGGGAGGATGGAGGCAGGGGAGGAAGGTGGGTTTGGAGAGGGTTGGGGGAGGGGAGGGGAGAGGATGCAGATAACTGTAATTGAACAACAATAAAGTAATTAAAAAACAAACATTGTTTTCTACTGCCTACCCTACAAAAAAATCAACTCAAAATGTATGCTATAGCTTAATGTGAAATCTGAAACTACAAAACTTCTAGAAAAGAAACAAATATTTGAGACTTCGGGGAAGGCAAAGATTTCTTAGATATGACACCAAAAGTACTACCCAAAAAATAAAAAAATATTGATAATTAAACACTAACAAAATTTAAAGCTTTTGCTCTTTGAAAGCCACCAATATGAAAACAAAAAGACCAAAGATTGATTAAAAATATTCCAACACATTTACCTGATAAAGAACTTGTATCCACAATAGAGAGCTCTTAGAACTCAAAATGATTAAGAACAGATTCTTCACCAAAGAAGAGATATGAATGGCCACTGAACACATGAAGAGAAGTGCAACATCATAACGCAAATTAAAATCACAATCAGATCTCACTAAAATCATGAACATACCAAATGTTGGCAAGTACGTGGAGAAACTGGAATTCTTAAACACTGATGATAGAAATATAAAATGATACAACAATTTGGCAGTTTCTTAAAAGTTAAATATACACATACCATGCAACCCAGTAATTTCACTCGTAGGCATGTAACCAAAAAATTAAAAATTAAAAAATAAAAATGTAAAACTAATAATAAAATAGAAAGAGAACAACCCCCCAAAATCAGAGGAAAAAAGTACTGAAATAAATGAACCCAACTGTAAAACACACTGAGGGCATAACCATATAAATAACATGTTTTTAAAACAATACTTTGATCATATCTAGTATAGTATATTCTAAGGAAAAAGTACAAAGAAATAAAATGCATTCAATAGTCTTAATGTCCTTAATAATACAGGTGCCGTTATTTTGAAGTTACCTTAGGCATAGTGTAATACAAAGTAGTAATTAGGTTAATGTCATTGGAACCAAGAGTTTCAACACAAAAGAGATAAAAGTATAAACTTTGTAATCTTAAATTTGAATTAGAGTTAACAATATGAACTCCAATACCTCTACCTATTGAATGTACCTAGAATCAATGCCAAACTCAATAGCAATAATAAACATCCCAAGAACCTAGCCAGACTCTGCTCCCTTAATGTCATTCCCCATTAAAAAAAAATCAAAACTCATTATAGAAATTTCTATTTCCTGCTCTAGGATAGAAATTTGTAAGGTAAGCCTGGAAAAAATTGTGACACAAAGCAAAGATGCTTCCTTGCCAGCAAAGAATAATAATAAAACCATTTCAGAAAGATCAATTAGCCAATCTAAAGGGTTCTCCACTGATCTAAAATGGGATAATCTGAACACTTAATGAAATAATGAATATAACTGACTGAAACAGAAAAATATATATATAAATCTGTGAGTTCATACTTATACTTCAGATAAAAACCACTAGTCACTACTGGCAGTTATTAGGACATCAACTCATTACTCTGAAAACTGACACAAGAAAAAGAATCGGGGATTTATCTTGCCTTTCACATATAAATTATATAGTTCAGGGTAACCAAATGGTTCCTGCAAGATAGTTCTTATTTATAGAATTCCAGCTAATAAAAGTAGAAGGAATGATAGAATAAGAAAAGTCACTTTTTTGCAACCCCTAATGAAATAGTTCTATGCAATGATCATCAAAGGTTGTCAAATCCATTAGACAAAATTCAGAGAGAACTTTATATGGAGGTATCAGTCACCCACCACTGAAGCTACTCATCAATCAGTATCACAAAAAGTGTTATCAGGTCATGCGATTCAACAGAAAGTTCAAAGCACCACCTATGGAGTTAACATAAAAATGAATCTAATCAAGTCTCAGACTAACCAGTTTGCAGGAAACAGAAGCTGGAAAACAAGTTAAACAACACAAAAAAAGAAATCAGGCAATTCCAGAATGTGGCGCATTCCACAGGACATATGCCCAGGTTTTTCCAACTAATCAATGAAATGGAAGGAAAAAAAGAATTAGAAGGAAAAATAAAAGAGATTTAAGAGACATAAACAAAATAAGTAATTGTAAAAAGACATCTTTGAGATCACCAGAGAAACTGAGCATTGACTAAATATTAAATAGTATTAAGAAAATATTGTCAGTTGGTTCGGTTAGATACCAGGGGCTGTGGTATTTTTAAAAAGGACCTAATTAATCAGTTAGATAAGCATACTGAATTACTAATAGATAAAATGGCACGATGTCTAGGATTTGCTTTTAAAGCAGTCCAGTAAGAATAGCAACAACAAAAAAAAGAGGAAACAGAGGAAACAAGAATGGCAAAGTATTGCAAACTTTTGAAGGTGGGTAATGATGGGTAAGTAATAGGCTCATTATATCATTTCCTTTATTTATTTTTTTATATTTGATATTTTCCATAACAAAATGTTTTAAAAATAACATCAAAAAGGAGAAAGTCATGTCCTATATGGCTCTTTTTATGCCTTAGAAAGAAAATCACGTAAGTGCCTTTTTGACACTAACAAAAATGAAAATGACTAGTATGTGAAAAAGTAAAATACAATTAGATAATAAAAATAAATAATACTTACCTGACAACATTTCCCTTCGAATATACACTTCTGAGAATAAATCAATACTGTGCTAGAAGTCATTCTTCCAGAAAGGTAAAGTTTTTAAAACAAACTATTGATCAAAAGCAGACTAACCAACAGTTTCTCTGATCAAACAGACAAAATCTTATACATTTATTTAAATGTCTGATGATATCACAAGGGAAACAGGTAGAAAAGGGAAATACAATGGTGTTTTCCTTAATACATTTTTATTCAATACGCTTTAAAGAATCACTAAATTGGCTACAATCAAACTCAGCTATATCCCATGGTATCAATATATTTTTTAAAGGCTAGCAGAAAGAGAGTTTAGGAGAAATAAATTAAGAGGAAGTAAAGTCATCATCACATTTTGCTAGTGATCAGACATTCACTGTCTAAGAGAGAGTGTGCCCTGTGCTGAGGACGACCTGTCCTATTCCAGTGGCAGGCAGAGTCCTAGCATGGAAGTGCACGCACTGAAGGATCGCACTGATCAATACAATCAAATGTTCAAACCATACAACTACCCCCATTCACTTTTGTTGGCCTCCTGTAAGTCACTTATGGACAGTAGCTTATTATCAGTGTATTCCTAAAATGAAGATGAAGATCCTTATTTATCACTTTTCCCTCATCTCTCTACCACACACTCCTCTCTATGAAAGGAACCATGAAACTTAGTAGTTTAACATAATGCAATTCCAGAAACCAAAGAAACATATCCCGTTTTGACTCTCCTATTGTTTTTCAGTTATGAGAACTGGTGTATGGTTCTAAGAACAGCTTACAATGCAGCAATTAGGACCTCAAGGACATGCAAAAGACGTAAAAGAACAGTACTTCATAAATCCATGTAGGTAGCACCAGTAATATTTTTTACATGACCTGATATTCTGGTAACATTATTTCAAAACATAATGGAAACAGTAGATCTTAAGCTATTCTGCTTTGCTAGTTATTATCTTTACTTTTCTTACCTACTGATCTACTCACAATTATTAAAAGCAGAATCTCTGACAAATACCACATGATCTCACCTATAAGTGGAATGTAATCAACAAAACAAAAATAGAACCAGAGACATTGAAAGAAAGAACAAACTGACAGTAATCAGAGGGGAGGTGGGAAGGGATAATAGGGCAAAAAAGGGGAAGGGTTGTCAAGGAATATGTATGAAGCACCCACGGACAAAGCTAAAGGAGGGTAGGATCGAGGGTGGGAGGTGGGGATGGCGGGGCAAAGTGGAGACAAGTACACCTCAACAACAATAAAAAAAAAAAGCAGAATGTCTGAGAATCAGACTCCAAAAAGAAGGAAGTAAAAAAGTGATGCAATATCCCATTAAAAGTAGAATGGCAGGGAATCAGATTCTTAAAAGAAGAAAATGAAAAAGAAGTGATGCAGCATTTGAAAGGGAAGGCTATTTCCAAAACAGAAAACATGAAAAGAAAGAGTAAATAGGCAAGAAGATAAAGAAAACGAGATAAGGAAAGTGATGCTGGCAGAAAAAGACTACAAAAACTTTCATACAACGGGCAGATAGAATCTGATAAGAAAGGATAAGTTGTACATTGCTTTGATTCAAAAGAATTGGCATGGATGATTGACATTAGCATGTCAAACAGAATGTAGCAACCCAAATATAAGGTAACCTAACACCAAAACGAGTCCTTTTAATTTATTATCACAAAATAAACTATATTACACGACGCTTTAGAAAAATTTACTTAGAAGTACATTTTTGTTCATCTATAAGCTGGAACATTTATTTTAAAAATTCTTATACTGCACAGGAACACTCTGTGGATAAGAACTTGATCTGTGTGAGGGAAACATTTAAAATGCACATACTTGGGAGGCTGGTGGTGTGCATCTGAGGTAGTATGACACACTCGTAGCTGAGTGAGTTCGAGATTTGTGCGGAATCTACTACCCGGTTTAGTAACCTTATCAGCTCACCAAGAGAGTGATACAAGTGACCGAGAGTGTGAACATTCAACTTCCACCTGAAGTAAATACAAGTTTTTTGTGTGTAAGACATTTTTCATAACCCCCCACCACCAAATCACAGCTGAAAAAAGAAAAAAGTACGATATCTTTGGAAGACATAGATCTATTCAACAAATCAGAGTTAGGGACAACCTGAAACTAAAGGACCAGTCTATACTAATGCTAATGCGTATACTTATCAGATTTTTTTTTTAAGATTTTATTTATTTTTAGAGTGAGAGGGAGGGAGACAGAGAAGCAGAAACATGGATGTGCCAGAGATACAGAGATCGGCTGCCTCTCATATGCCCCCAACTGGGGACCTGGCCCACAACCCAGGCATGTGCCCTGAACTGCGAATCGAACCTATGACCTTCTTTCTAGTTTGCAGGCCAGTGCTCAATCCTCTTAACCACACCAGCCAGGGCCAGATTTTATATTAAATATCAACAAAGCATTTCAAACCAAAGAGGAACAAGAACAGACAAAATGAATCAAGGAGTAACATGACATAAATATAAATCCACTGAAACAAGCATTTATCTGAGTTTTTTGGTTTGTTTGGGGACAAATTAAAATCATCCTTCCCCTACAACTCTCACTCCCATCATTCACACCTAAACTATACACTACAATTTTAAGTCTGACAAATCCAAGGGTACACAAGGATATGAAGAAATGGGAACTCTCATACATTGCTGGTAAAAGTATAAATTGGTGCATCTGCTCTGGAGAACCATCTGGTCACATCTAGTAAAGGTGAAGAAGCATATCACCTGACTTCTTATACCCCAGATGAACTCTTCCATGTGTGTACATGGACATAAACAGGGATGTTTGCTGAAATCTTGTTTAACATAGCAAAAAAATCAGAAATAACCAAAATGTCCATCCATCTATAAAAGAATAAATCAACTTTGTCATATACTATATACAGCAGTCAGATGACTGTGACCAACATGGATGAATTTACTCAAAAACACTGAGTGAACAGGTTACAGAAAGATATAGAGCACGACAGATTATTTGTTTAAAGTATAAAAACACAATACAGGATACGTATTGTAGTAAGTATAAAAGACAAAGAATACACACCAACTTCAGAACAGTCATTATGTCTAGAAAGAAAGTGAAGGTGCACACGGGGCCTTTACACATAAATGTGATCTTTAACTGTCAACAATGGAGAAAGGTTTGGAGAACAAAGAAAAAGCTAAAAAGGTTTATTAGTTCACTCTAGTGTTATTTCTACCACTTACAGGATATAATATGCTTAGGAAATTTCAGTCACCACACTTACAATGAATGTGCATGGCAAGGAGAATTCTGTAAGAACTAGCCCCAAACAGAGGCTTGAAGAGGAGAATTCAGTGAGGACACACGAAGTGCATGAGGAAAGAGGACCATTGCCCTGATGAAAAACTGCACTTATTCTCTGAGGGGTGTCTTTTCAGTCATTTTCTATGAACATCTTACCAACTGACCTCTAGATTAAGTCTAGGTACTCAGAGGAACCACTGAAGTTCCTAAGAAACACAACAAAATCAGGATTAAATAATATCCAATGCCATTTTGAAGGGAAGATAATAAAGTTTCAAACGAAAAGAAATACAGGGAACTAAAGGAAATTTATTATCTCCATATACACGAAATCTGCTTCTTTTGTGTTCTCTATTTTTTGAATGGAATCCATCCAGCTGTTGAAGCGGCCAGAAACCCCTATCGAGTCCATCATCAAATTCTACTCCTCCCTCTCCTAGGCAGCTTCACAACCTGTCCACTTCTCTCCACACCCACGAGCTACCACTGTCGTCTCGTGTTTCAATTCTTACAACAGCCTCCTCCCCGGTTTCTTTGTCCTTACCCCAGATCTCAGTCCAATCTCCATTCCGAGGTCAGAATATTTCTAAAAACTTCCCTGGTTAAAACTTTTCAGTGGCTTTTCATTATATCCAGAACAGTAAAAACCCAACATGGCTTACAAACCCCTTCCAGAGATGGCTCTTGCTAACTTACATAGCCTCATCCCACCCCACCGTCCCGACTCATACACTCATATCCTGAGCAAACTATTTGCTAGATATCTGGTATTAAATGCTCTCGCCTCCTCTCTGGCCTTTATACATGCTCTCTTGGATTAGAATACTTTTCTTATGCCCACTTCTCATCCCTACCCCCATTTTCCTGGGTAATTCTTATCCATTATATCTCAATGTTTTGATTTTTTATTTTATTTCTCAATTATAGTTTGTGTTCAACACTCTTTTGTGTTAGTTTCAGGTGTACAGCACAGCGGACAGACATTCATCTAGGTTACAAAGTGTTCCCTCTGATAGTTCAAATGCCCATCTGTTACCACAGATAGTAATTACAGTATTAACTATAGTCCCTATGCTTTACCTTACATCCCCACGACTACCCTGTAACTACCGATTAGTATTCTTAATTCTTTCACCTTTATTAACCCTGTCCCCGCCCCCTCTGGCCTTCATCAGTTTGTTCTCTGTATCTATAAACCTGTTTCTATTTTGTTTGCTTATTTTATTCTTTAGATTCCATATATAAGTGATATCATGATATTTGTCTTTGTCTGGCTTATTTCACTTAGCATAATACCCTCTAAGTCCATCCATGCTGTCACAAATAGTAAGACTTTGTTCTATTTACAGCCAAGTAATATTCTATTGTATATATGTACCACCATTTTTTATCCATTCATCTATTGATAGACTATATCTCAATGTTTTTCATGTTACCCCTTCCAGGAAGTCATCCTTTACATTTCTTATCAAGTCCAGAATTCGGTTTCCTTCTATGTGCTCCCACATATCCTCAATTATCCCCGTTTAGGCCTTCACCATACTATATTGTAGAATGTAGGCCCACTAAGGGCAAAAGCAGCGTCGGTCATATTCATTACTGCATCCCCAGCACCTAACATAATAGTTGACACATATTAAATAACCAACATCTCTTAAATAAATTGATGTTTTAAACCAGAAGCCAATTTTTCAAAGTAAAGTCATGATCAGAAGTATTTAATGTATATTATTAGTAGAAACAAAATAAAATTTGCAAATTTGTACATTTCTGGAAATCCAAGTAATGGAATTAGTCCAGCTTACTAGAAACTGTATTTGACATTACATCATGATTAGTTTTCCCACTTGATACGTCACCCCAAAGGAATGGAGATGAGCAACGAAACATCTTAACAAATAACTCATCCTACTGTACTTTATTACTGAGAAAATCATTTCAGTACGAAGACAAAGGTAACATATCTTATTTCTTGAGTTGATAACGACAAGGAGATGGTAATGGCAGTAAGGAGATAGAAAATGTTAGAGATGGCAAAGAGTAAATAATCATGTAAAGTTAGAAATTATTAATGAAATAAAGCTCTAACAATAAAACAAACTGCAAAACTTAAACAACACATTTTTAAACAACAAATATATCAAAGAAGAAATCACAAGGGAAATTAAGAAGTACTTCAAGACAAATAAAAATGAACTCAACATACCAAAATGTATGAGACACAGGAAAAGCAGTGCTAAGGGAGAAATTTATAATTATAAATGCTTATATTAAAAACAAGAAAGATCTCAGATAGGCAACGCACTTACAACTTAAGAAACTAGAAAAAAACAAGAACAAATTAAACCCAAAGCTGGTAAAAGAAAGGAAATATTAAAGCAGAGGTTAATTAACTAGAGAACAGAAAACAGAGAACATTAATTACACCAAAAGTTGGTTTTTTGAAAAGATCAACAAAATTGACAATCCTTTAGCTAGCTCAACTAAGAAAAAAAGGAAAAGATTCAAATTACTAAATTCAGAAATTATAGTGTGGGCCTTACTACCAATTCTGAAATACAAAGGATTATAAGGGAATACTAAGAAAAAATTGTACATCAACAAACTCGATAATCTAGATAAAATGGACAAATTTTCTAGAAACACAAAACCTGCCAAGACTGAGGAAAAAAATAGAACGTTCAAATAGACCTATCACTAGCAAGGAGACTGAATCAGTAAGCAAAAGTATCCTGACAAAGAAAAGGCCCAGACCTAATGATGGCTTCACTGGAGAATTCTACAGCACATTTAAAGAACTAACACCGATCCTTTTCAAACTTTCCAAAAAAAAATTGAATAGGAGAAAATACTTCCTATCTAATTCTCTGAAGCCAGCATTACCCTTATACCAAACTCAGGCAAAGACACAAGAAAACTACAGACCAATTATCCTTATGAACACTGATGCAAAACATCCTCAACAAAATACTAGCCAACAGAATTCAGCAGCATATTAAAATGATTATACACCCTGACCAAGTGGGATTTATTCCTGGAGTGCAAAGATATTTCAACATATGAAAATTGATCACTGTAAAACACCATATTGACAGAATAAAGGAAAAACACATGATCATCTCAATTAATTCAGAAAAAGCATTTGACAAAATTCAATACTCTTTCATGATTTTTAAAAAAACAACAAACAGGAAATAGAGAAAATTACCTTAACATAATAAAAGATATATTTGAAAAAGCCCACAGCAAACATACTCAATGGTGAAAGGCAAAGCTTTTCCTTTATATCAAGAACAAGTCCTCCCACTTTCACCACTTCTATTCAACTTAGTGCTAGAAGTTCAAGCCAGAGCAATTAGGCAGGAAAAAAAAAAAAGCAGTAAAAGGCATCCAAATTTAAAAGGAAGAAGTACAATGATCTCTGGTTGCAGATGATACTACCTTAAATGTGGAAAACCCTAAATATTCCATAACAAACTGTTAGAACTAATAAGTGAATTCAGGAAAGTAACAGGATACAAAGTCAACACACAAAAATCAGATACATTTCTGATATTAACAATGTAAAATCTGAAAAGAAAATTACTAAAACAATTCTAGGAATAAAATACATAGGAATTAACCAAGGAAATGAAAGACTTGTACAATGAAAACTATAAAACACTGCTGAAAAGAAACTAAAGAAGAGAGCCTGGGTGGTATGACTCAGTGAGTGGGGCATCATCCCACAGACTGAAGGGTTAGGTCCCAGTTGGGACACATGCGAGAAGAAACCAATCCATGTTTCTCTCTCACGTCAATGTTTCTCTCTCTCACTTTTTCCCCTTCCCTTCCATTCTCTTCAAAAATAAATAAATAAAGTATTTTTAAAAAGAGAGATATTTCAAACTTTTTAAAAAGAGAGAGAGAAATTAAAGAAGCCCTGGCTGGTGTGGTTCAGTGGACTGAGCGCTGGCCTGTGAACCAAAGAGTCGCAGGTTAGATAGATTCCCAGTCAGGACACAGGTCTGGGCTGCGGGCCAGGACCCCAGTAGGGGGAGCTCAAGAGACAACCACACACTGATGTTTCTCTCCCTCTCTCCCTTCCTCACTCTAAAAATAAATAAATAAAATCTTTTTTAGAAAAAAGAAACTAAGGTAGACATAAACAGATGGAAACACATCCCATGTCCACAGGATTAGAAAATTTATATTGTTAAGATGTCAGTTACTATCTAAAGCAATCTAAGTTCAATGTAATCCCTACCAAATCCCAATGACATTTTCTACAATAATTAAATAAAAAGAATCTTAAAACTCATATGGAATCTCAAGGGATCCCAAATAGCCAAAACAATCTTGAAAAAGGACAAAACCGAAAGGTTTATACTTCCTGATTTCAAAACATACTACAAAGCTCCAAGTCATGAAAACAGTGTGGTATAGGCATAATGACAGACATAGATCAATGGAATAGAGCCCAGAAATAAACCCTCACATGTATGGTCAAATGATTTTTGACAAGGGTGCCAAGACCATTCAATGGGGAAAGGACAGTCTTTAGAAGAAATGGTGCTGGGAAAACTGGATATCCACATGCAAAAAAAAAGGAGCTGAATGAACCCTTACATAACTATACACAAAAATTAACTCAAAATGAACCAAGGACCTAAATGTAAGACTGTGAGACCTAAAAAAATGAATAAAATTCTTCAAAGAGCCCTGACTGGTGTCGCTCAGTAGATTGAGCTACTAGCCTACAAACCAAAGGGTCACCAGTTCGACTTCCAGTCAGGGCACATGCCTGGGTTGCTGGCCAGGTTCCAGGTTGGGGGTTGTGCAAGAGGCAACCGACTAATGCTTCTCTCCCTCTCTTTCTCCCTCCTTCCTTCTCTCTCTAAAAATAAATAAAATAAAATAAACTCTTAGAAGAAAACACAGGACAAAAGCTTCACGACACTGGATTGGTCATTGATTTGTCGCACATGATCCTAAAAGCACAGGCAATAAAAGAAAAAAATAAATTGGACACTGAAATTTTTATAATTTTGTGCATAAAAACACAGTTATCAATGGAGTGAAAAGGCAACTCACAGAATGGGAGAAAATATTTTCAAATCATTTATATTCTAAGGGATTAATACCCAAAATATGTAGAGAACTCCTAAAATTCAGCAACAAAAAGTAAACAAGCACTATAAAAAGAGGACAAAGGATTTATACATACATTTCTCCAAAGAAGGTACGCAGATGGCTGCTAAGCACATGAAAGTATGCTCAATATCACTGATAATGAGAGAAATGCAAAACTATAACAAGATACCAACTCACGTCTATTAGAATGCTTACTATCAAAAAAAAATTGAAAATAGCAAGTGTTGGCAAGGATGTTGAGAAATTGTGTACTGTTGGTGAGAATGTAAAATGCTATAGCTACTATGGAGAACAGTATGGCAGTTCCTCAAAACACGAAAAATAGAATTACCATATGATCCAGCAATTCCATTTCTGCACATATACTCAAAGAATGGAAGGCAAGGTCTTAAAGAGATATTAGCACACTCATGTTCATAGCAGAATTATTCACAATAGACAAAATTCGGAAGCAACGCATGTGTCCGTTGATGAATGAATAGATAAGCAAAATGTGGTATATACATGTAATGTATTATTATTCAAACTTAAGAAATAGGGAAATTCTGACACATGCAATAATATGGATGATCCCTGAGGACACTATGTGAAGTGAAATAAGCCAGTCACAAAAAGACAATTGTATAATTCTACTTATGTGGTACTTGAATCATAGAGACAAAAAAGCAGAATGATGATTTCTAAGGGCTGGAGAAAGAAGGAACCGGGACTTACTGTTTAATGGGATAGAGTTTCTGTTTTACCAGATCAAAGGGGCTACGGAGATGGATGGTGGTGACGGCTGTGCAACAACGTGAACGTACTTGGAGCCACTAGACAGCACATTTAAAACCGGTTAAAATAGTAAATTTTGTTATGTTTTTGTACAATAAAAATCTTTAAAGCAAACTATCATGAAATAATCAGCCATAACTTTAAAAAATGGGCTTTTCACCACTTCCCGGCCTTTTGGCTAAGATTGAGTGTAAAAAACGGGTTTTGCCAAAACTAGATTAGAAAGCAGGATGTCCACACTGCACAGCACTTAAAAAATCTGCACATACCCAACAGGTCTTGGTTTTCAAATTACTGAACACATAATCTTTGACTATCAGTTCCTTTATAACTTTACATACAAACACTGGGTGTTGTAAAAACATTTGGAAAAATTAGTTTCTTTTTCTTACATGCTAAAATTGCCTACTTAAGGTTAGTCCTTATAATTATAAGCTTTCAAAGAAACAAGCTAGAAGCTTATCCCCAATTATTAAGTCCTTGAGAAATGGAG
>PVJI01031901.1:0-12715 GCA_004026765.1 Micronycteris hirsuta
ACAGGCAAGAAGGGGCTGGAGAGAAGTATTCCAAGTCATGAAAGGCAAGGACCTACATCCAAGAATACTCTATCCAGCAAAGATTTCATTTAGAATGGAAGGGCAGATACAGTGCTTCTCAGATAAGGTCAAGTTCAAGAAGTTCATCACCACCCAGCCTTTATTGTATGAAATGTTAAAGGGAGTTATATAAGGTATGCAAGAACATCAACAGGGGAGTGGTTGGGGGAGAGGGTGGGAATGGGGCACAGAACAGTTAGCATAAATGGGAGATAGACAACAGACAGGGGGAGGTTAAGGATAGTATAGGAAGTGCAGGAGCAGAAGGACTTATGTGTATGACCTATGGACAAAACTAAAGGGTGGGGAAAGGGGGGGTAAGGGGGTGGGGGCAAGAAGGGGGGAAAGTGGGAAAACTGTAACAGCATAATCAATAAAATATAATTTTAAAAAATTACAAAAAAAAAAAAAAAACATGCTTGCATGTAGGACAACCAGTTAGAAAAGTGCAGGGAATGGATGAAATCTGCTGTGTGACAAAAATGCCATAAACACCATGTAGTTGCCATCGGTAAGAAATGTACTTGTTTTTAAAAAGGAACTAAGGGGGAAGGGGGAGATTGAGGGGGTGAGGTGGGGCTGGGGGGAGGGGGGAGGGGAGGGGAGAGGATGCAAATAACTAATTGAATAACAATAAAGTAATTTAAAAAAAAAGATTCAAATGTTGGCGTTGTCCAGAAAAATGTAACAGGTTTATTTATGTTGTTATAAAGTTGAACTGCTGAAACTTGTTCGCTGAAACTTGTTCACTGAAACACCTTGACTTGCATTAATGCTTTATGTCCCCATATTTATATTTAAAAAATTCACACGCAAATGAAAATGGAAAAATGGCCAATACCTGATTTCTCTCCCCTATTTTCCACCAGCAGTCATATACTTAGGTAACTTTTGACCTCGTGGGGGAAAAATATCTGATGTTTAGAACTACTGATAACAAGAGAATTTTTTTTAAAAGAACGTTTCTCATCCTAGTGAATTCTTAAGCACATTCTCCATGTATGCGGCGTGCTAGCTGGATGTATTTTGGCATAATTGTTACAAGTTTGTCAGGGATAGAACGCAGGTCGGTGTCTTCAAAAAGGCCAACCAGATAGGCTTCCCTTGCCTCCTGTGGAGCACCAATAGCTCTGCTCTGGAAGCACGGATCTGTTTTGAAGTCCGGAGCAATTTCTTGCACCAGACGCTGGAAAGGAAGTTTGCAAATTGGAAGTTCAGTGGACTTCTGATAACGTCTAATTTCATGAAGTGCCACAGTACCAGGCCTGTAACAATGTGGCACCTTCACCCCCCTAGTAGAGGGAGCACTCTTGCCAGGGGCTTTGGTAGCCAGTTGCTTGCTCAGTGCTTTACCACCGGTTGATTTGTGGGCAGCCAGTATGAGCATGTAAAGAGAGCTCTTTACTTACCCCCCTTCTCCTTCAGCTGGAGCCTGGCAAGTTGGAGGAGGTGCTGGCATTAAAGAGTGACAGCCTAATATATCCTACTTTAAATTAATAACTTCTACAAAATGTCCTGAGTAAATTATGACAAAATCTTTTTTAAAAATTATTTAACAAAAGCTGGCTAGCTGTATTCAGTTATGTTGATAGTCAACCCAGGGATTATTTTTTAGTATTCTTGGAAGCAATCAGGGAGAACCTATCTGGTTGCCACTGAATTTGTGAGCAAACTGTTTCAGAAATAACCAGGCAAACAAAAGAGTCTTTCTTTGCAAATCTACCCTATTCAGGACACATGAAACATTGGCCATTGTTGTAGGTTTCAAACTAGTAGTTTAAAAACTATAAAAGCTAACTTAATAACTTGTTTTAACTATTCATTATTTAATTGTTAAAAGAATGATAATCTATTCATTTTTTTATACAGAAGGCACTATAAAAGAATCAAAGATGTACAGGACACTTATCCTGGTCTCTAAAGATTTTACAAAAAAAAAAGAAATTTGTCAATATACATCAGTTACCATAACACAAGCTGAAACCTTTAGAGGTGATGTGTGACAGAGGGAGGGGTCAGTTCATCAGTGGTGAGTAGGAAGGACTTGCTGTGGAAGTGACATTCACACTGGGTCTTACAGAATAAGCAGGTTCACTATGAAAAATAGAAGAAAATCCAAGGAAAGGCATTAAAAAAATGGCCTAAAGAAGATAGGACAGCATAAGGCATTTTTGAAAAATAGTCAGCATAATATTATCAGAACCATTCTTCATGAAGTAGTAAATATACTGTATTATATAATAACACTGAAATAATTTATTAAACGTATGATTTACCTTAAAAGATAATGATTTTTTGGGCAGGTTTTACTAATTTAAACTGATATCTTGACCCAACATTTTTATGAGCAGGGCAATTACATCTGTACCTGAAAAATATAATTATAATTTTAACTAAAAATTATACTAAAATATTATGCGGGTAACTATTAATGCTGTGTATATAAGCAATCAATGCATCAAATCACTGTCTTTCTATTACCTCTGCATTCTTGACAAAGTATTTTCAAATTTCGAAAGCTTCCAATTTTCTTACAAATGTGCTCAAATTAAAGTCTTTCAAAGAAAGCAGCAATTGTATCAAGGATAAATGAATACGAATCAAGATGCCCTGTATCTTCGATATCCACAAAACAAATATTTATCTTAACTACAAAGTATCAAACTGTGCAACTATTTTTATGGTGAAAATAAATACTCATATTACACCTTGATGTTATAGGAAAAGAAAAAACCATCAGGGACCATTTTTAGACATACAAGTGAACATAGGCCAGTTTAGGTCTAAAACCTTGTGCAATTCCTTTGGTAACTCCTGACCCTGCAGGGTGCAGTAGGATGCAGCACTGAATCCCAGCCAGGCCCTCCCTGGTTCTAGGCCCCTCCTTTACCTCAGGTTCATGAAGTTGGACTCCCTACCTCAAGCCTCAACATTCCCCCATTCCACCCCCTCTCCCTTCCTCTATGAGAAGAGATGGAAATGAGGACTATCCTACAGCCTTCATTCTCCTGAATTACTCAGTCTAAATAAAAATGCCTTAGACCTCAAGTTCAACTTCTTGTGCAATATATCCTTCAGACATTCTGATGAAGTCCATGAATTCCTTCCCAGAAAAATGTTTTTATGTGCACAAAATACAATTCAGAGTATTACCAGGAAGCCAGTTATACTGAAATTCTTTTATTAAAATAAAAATGTGGCATAATAATGTTTCCTTATTAACCTATTAAATAGCAAAATCTGGTAAGATGTCTTACTAATACCATATTTTCAAAGTAAGGATGAGAATAAATGATATTCTTGTAATATTGAAATAACTTTAATGTGCTATTAAAATATCCACACGTCTTCTAGTGATAAAATAAGAGGCATTGCTAATTTGACTGTGGTTTGTTGCCTATATTCAAAATTAATGAAACTGCTACATTTGAGTCACATGTTACTAAAAGTTAAGATATAGTTTTTTTTTATTCACCTATGTTTCTGAATTCTCAATCTTTCTATGCACCCTAGGTTAACTCCTGCTTTAATGATGTAAGATTAGGTATTAATGTACTATGACAGCTGAGAAGCAGCAAAGTATCTTACGAAGGACATGAGGTTTATAATTAGTGAGACCCCAATTTCAACTCATGTTATGCCACTTTCCTAGTCCCAAACTCTGAACAAGGTACTTAAATTGCCAGCCCCCTTTCCTGCACAGGGCAAGCAGCAGTAACTGCCTTGCAGTACTGTTGCGTAAAGGCTTGTCACCTAGCAGTTGTCCCCTAACCCTTTCCGGTAAAGCCAACTCCGGCACAGCGACGAGGTGTCTGCCTGGATTTCCTGAACCTCATTACATAGACGGATGTAGACCCACAACATAACAAATTTTACACCTATCCCAGAGAAGTCAAAAAAACATTACTTTCTCTTTGTTCCTTAATATAGTACCTTATTTACGTTTCTTCTTTGACACTTGCCATCTAGGACTTGTGTAAGTATTTCGAGGTCAGTCTGCTCTTTAAAATGCAAATAAAGCTGGTATGTTTATCATCCCAAATTCAGTGTGTGAGCTAAAGCCCACATAAAAATTTCCATGTATTTTCCTAGGACATGTTCTCTCACAGTCCGTCTCTACCCAGCCTGTTTTTGGTGAACTCTCAGTCACACGTGAATCTCATCCCCTTTCCCATTTTCAGTGCTAACCCTAATGCAGAATGGGTCACTTTTGCGTGCATGCTCCCCCTGTTTGCCTATTCTCATATATCTATATATGATATTATATATTATATATTATTTAATAATATAATATATTAGATAAATATATTAATATTATATCGTATATTTATATGTTTATGTATTATATATTAATAATATATTATATATATATAATGCACCCAGGACATTTCATAAGGAGTCTTGACTGATGCTTTAAGGCAGTGGAGGACTCCATACCTGCATGTTACTTAGCTCCCTTTCCTCTCCTCACAGCTGTTTCCTCAGACCTCAGCACCCTTGGGCTCTGCTACCGAACTCATTCCCTTTCTGTTGCTGGGTGGAGAAAATTAGCTCTCCACCACTTCCTGTGCACAGCTTACTTTGGAAGATCCAAAGACATCGATGTCTCCTCCAGCAAAGGGGCCATCTCTTCCTTCAGCGGCAAAGACTCAGCAAAGACACTTCTGGTCTCCTTCTTCCACCAGTCTCTAAATACGAAAGACAGCAACAGCAGGATTTATTTTCTCTCTGATGCGAATTTTCTCACTCATTTCATAAGTCAGAAAGATGTAGAGTAAGTTCTAGTTTTAAATAACGGATTCCTCTGTTGCAATATTGGGTATGCCCTCTGCTTTCCTCACTGCAGTCCTAGCTCCTTGAGGAGAAAGTCAAGGGCTTTGCAATACAGAAATTCCTCACTGCATAGCAAGGTGCCTGTCACACAGTATCTCTTAAGGAGGAAATGAACAAATGCATGAATGGACAGAGGATTTTGCAGCATTACATATTCTCCGTATGCACTTAAACATTTGATTAATGGTCTGTGCGAGCAGCAGATTGCTGTGTGAGCGGGGTACAAGGGATTCCAATGCCAGCAGTATGGTCTGTATGAGCTCCTCAGTGACATTGCCTTTTAAATTAATATATTTAAATGGCAAATATTTATACAGAGCTGTTAGGAGAAATAATGAAGATGTGAAATCATACTAAACCCTCGTAATACAAAGGACCTAAATAAAGTCACCTGCTTTCTGATGTAACATAACAAAGTGATTAAGTAAATGGGATCTAGAATAAAGCAAAGCCAGGTATGAGTCCTAGCCCGTCATATCCCACCCATGCCATGTTGAGAAATTACTGAGCCTCCTTTCTCTTACCAGTAAAATAGTTATTAAAGAAGAATTATTGTGAGAATTAAAAGAAAGATATTATATACAAAGCTCCTGGCTTACTTAACATAATGTTTGCCTCATAATCAGAAAATATGATTCTACTTACAATAATGTCATGTCTGTTATTATTAAAAAGAAGTGACAACAACTAAACTGCTTGATATTGAAGAATGTGCTGGGCACCAATCTAAGATTTTCTTCAGCTTCAACTTGCAGAATTTGTTAATTCTTCTGGTAATCTCTGCAGTCAAATGAAATTTTATAATTGTCCTTTATTTCAATAATTTTTAGCTGTGCTCAAGAGGTACAAACTAAGCCCCATGAAACACCTATATTTCAATGAGATTTTTGTTAAAAGCATCCCAGGATGTTATTAGCAAAAAATTGTCAGAACAGTCCTGATGTAACCCAATCCATGGCACAACTTTACATATTTTATTCTAAATTGTGAGGGGGAGCTGGCTGTGCATGCAATTCATGATAGCTTTTACTGCCTACCATCATGAAAATGTAGTATAGACGAGTTATTTCAATGGTTCATTTAACTACCTTAAAATGGTATCCAAAAAATGTGAAAACTCTTAAGACTATTTTATTAAAAGCATTGAATTCAGTGAGTGGGCTGTGCTTTGATAATGTGCTGTCCAAAACGATCCCTGGCTTTCAGTGCTGCTGTGTCGATTTAAGTGAGAACAGCCATCTTTTCTCTTTCAGTGTTAGTGATTGCCAAAGCCATGGTGATTAGGATTTGTGGGCCTGATTGTGGTTTCTCTGGTCTACGGGTTGCCAACTGCCTCCACTTTTTCCCTTTGTACTGAAGTCCTTCTCAACAGCTGTGTGGACATTTTAGCTCCACATAAACATTGAGTCCTTTGAGAAATAGAACATAATCAAAGGGCAAACAGGATCCCATGCTGTTCTGTCTCCTCACATTTATGGGTAATCAATGTCCATTTAGTTGTGTTCTCAAATGCATGGTGTTTGCCCTATGACATAAAATAAAGAATATTTTGTGTTAATAGCATTTTTTAAAAATATATTTTATTGATTATGCTATTACAGTTGTCCTATGTCCCGCTTTATTCCCCTCTGCGCTGCACTCCCCTACCACCTACATTCCTCTCCTCTTAGTTCATGTCCATGAGTTGTACATACAAGTTCTTTGGCTTCTCCATTTCCTATACTATTCTTAACCTCCTCCTGTCTATTTTGTACCTACCATTTATGCTTCTTATTCCTTATGTCTTTTCCTCCATTCTCCCTTTGCCCCCTCCCAGCTGGTAACCCTCCATGTGATCTCCATTTCTGTGATTCTGATCCCATTCTAGTTGTTTTCTTAGTTTTTGTTTTTAGATTCAGTTGTTGATAGTTGTGAATTTGTTGTCATTTTACTGTTCATATTTTTTATCATGTTCCTTTTCTTAGAAAATTCCCTCTAACATTTCATATGATAAGGGCTTGGTGATGATGAACTGCTTTAACTTGACCTTACCTGGGAAGCACTTTATCTGCCCTCCCATTCTAAATGAAAGTTTTACTGGATAGAGTATTCTTGGATGGAGGTCCTTGCCTTTCATGACTTGGAATACTTCTTTCTAGCCCCTTCTGGCCTGCAAGATCTCTTTTGAAAAATCATCTGTTAATAACATTTACTGAGCTGTTTCTGGTGTCTAAAAGCTAGAAAGACAATTTTTTTAAAAGGACCTCTTGTGATTGGTTTATTGCAGGAGGTCATGAGCCAAAATGGCCTAATGCATGTGGTGTTTCTTCTTAGCCACCCAAGACATGCCTGCTCTTGGGTTCCCTCCTCCCCATATGGGGGCACCTACATGTCTCTGCCCCTGTAGGGCATCCTCCTGCACAGCCCCATGACAAGCCCTCTCCCCCTCACCTGGGTACCACTCCTGTGTAGAAATGACAACAGAAGACATATCTAATTACTAATATTATACATATAATCCCTTCATGTCAGGAACATATAAAAAACCTATATTCCTAAATAAATGCAGTCTTAAGGGCATCAGATCTCTAGGAAATTTCTAGTTTAGAGTCGAGGTGCAGAGGAGGTAAAAGGTAGGAAAGGCTCTCCAGTTGGAAGGGAAACAAAAGCCCCTTTGGGCAGTCAGCTGTTCCTTGTTAACAGTATACATCTGGGGAGGGACTTCTATGTTTTCTTTTTCCTTATAGGAACCACATTGAATTCAAGTCTTTTCTAGGCCAATAGATATCCCCTCATTCAATTCAAGAGCAGAGAGATCCAGAACAGGACTTGAGGAATAGACTACAGAGAATGTGGAAAGAAATTGGATCAACAACTGAAAGTCGAAGAAATTGATTTTCTGTTGTGGCAGGTAGAGATGAGAAAAAAAAAAAGGTGAAAAGTGATGTGAGTTCATATATCCCCGCACATGCTGTCTTCTGAGAAACAAACAAGAGATGGTAAGTGCAAAATAGGCAAAGCTGTAGGACCATGCATTAAAAAGGTTACAGGTTATCTCAGTTACAAACATCTCTATCCATCCCTCTCTCTCTGGTCTCTTTTCTTCACTTTTAGTCCCTTCTTCCTCTCCTTTCTTTTTCCTGGTATCTTTCTTTTTTGTTCCTATCTCTTGTCTTTTACTTCTTTCTCTTTTTTTTTCTGTTTTTCATTAGAGTTGTTCATTTTTTATGAGACCTACGAAATCTGAGTTTTAAATTTACTATTGAAAGTGTTTTTCATGAAAAACTTTTTAATTTTTATTTATGCAGGAGAATTTTCTCTTTGGTCTTAAAATATTAGGAAATATAGAGATATAAATACATTACATTTTATGTCTCCATTCCCAGTTTCCATGATCCAGTCCATACTCCCAAGGCTTACTCATAATGAAGTCTAACTCAAGTTATTATAACTTGTTTTTAAATGTGACCAGTTTTCATCCATGTGGAAGTAGCCATGAGGAAAAAAATGGATTTATTCGTCTTGGTGTACAAGAATGCTTATCGTTGGGATCTACGTGTGCTCTCAGTTAATCTGGGGATTTCTCATTCTTTATAGATTAATTGTATCTCTAAACAGAAGAATTTACCAGGAACCAAGTATAATCCTGAATATTTTTTATCTTTATGGAAGAAGAATAAATCATCTAATGGAAGATTATTGATCCGCAGTTATTTTAACTTCAGACTTCAAAACTGAAATCAAATAGATTGTGTAAAGAACTTTTTGTTTTTCCTCATAGGCTAATAAATTTGGCCTCTAATCATTTCGACATTGAAATGCATTGCAAAATAATTATTTTTAATATTTTATAGAGATCATGTTCTCTTGCCTTCATAAAAATTACTCACATTTCGAAACACAATATAGGGTATTTTCCTGCAGTTGCTATTCATTATAATATAACAACTCATTTTCTTGTTTGCTTGTCTTTCTTTGAGAAAAAGGTTTGTTTTATGGCGGATGTATTATTCAAATAAAGTGATAATTTATGTTACTTACTGTTACCATATACTTAAAAAAATGTACTGGGGTGACATTAGTTAATAAAATTAGATAGGTTTCAGGTATACAGTGTTATAACACATCATCTGTATGGTGTGTTGTGTGTACACCACTCCAATTCAAGTCTCTTTTCATCACCATTCATTCCCCCTTTACCTCCTTCTACCTCCCCTCCACCTTCCCTTTCCCTCTGGTAATCACCATACTTTTTTCTATGTCTATGAGGTGTTTTGTTTGTTTGTTTGTTTTGCTTAATCCCTTCACCTTTTTCATCTAGGCCCCCAACCCCTCTGAGAGCTGTCAGTATGTTCTTTGTATGTATGAGTCTGTTTCTGTCTTGTCTGTTAGTTTATATTGTTCATTAGATTCCACATATAAGGGAAATCATATGGTATTGGTCTTTCTCTGACTGGCCTATTTTACTTAGCATAACATTCCCTAAGTCCATTCATGGTGTCATGAAAGGTAAGATTTCTTTCTTTTTTATAGCAGAGTAGTATTCCATACTGTAAATATACTACAGCTTTTTTATCCACTCATCTACTGATGGACACTTGGGCTGCTTCCAAATCTTGGTGATTGCAAATAACACTGCAATGAATATAGGGGTGCACATATTCTTTTGAGTTAGTATTTCGGGTTTCTTCAGATATATTCCCAAAAGTGAAATCTCTGGGTCATAAGGTAGTTCCATTTTTAATTTTTTGAGGTAAGTCCATACAGGTTTCCACAGCAGCTATACCAGTCTGCATTCCCACCAACAGTGCAAAAGGGTTCCCTCTCTCCACATTCTCTCCAACACTTGTTACTTGTTGATTTATTGATGATAGACATATGCTTTGAAATCCACTTCTCATAAAAATGTTCCAATGTAAAAGGGAAAAAAATGGGTGTTTTCCTTATTTTATAGAAGAGCCCACTAAATTTAAGGGAGGTTTTGTGACTTGACCAAGGATGTAGCAGGGAATAGGATATAGAAATTCATATTTCCTGAACACATATTTTATAAAATATCACTTCCTCTTGATTCTTAAAGGCAATATTAAACTTATAGCATTATAATTCTGTTTATTCTCCTTCCCTCATTGTTCTTCTTAATCTATACCTATGATAAGCATCAAACTATATCATTTTATACCAGTCCAACAGAAAAAGGCAAAAGGTATATACAATATACATCTCCTTACTAAACAGAAGGTAAGTTCCTTGTATTAGAATACACTGGAAGGGGCGAGGGAAGATGGCGGCGAGATAGGGGGAACAGAGTTTACTTCCTCCTGCCCACTGGTTGATTTTCTGAGGAACGGGGCGAAAACCCAGCAGTATTCCAACACATATGATGATTGATGCCCAAGATTACAGGGGAATTTGAACATTCATACGGTAAGCAGAGTGCTTCCGCACTAAAGGGTCCCCATCTGGACGAGTCGGGGGGAGCGGGGCGGGGCTTCGGTCCCAGACCCAGCAGCCGCCCAGATCGGACGCAAGATTCTTGGGGAGGGAGCCAGAGTGGGATTTGTGAGTGGTCAGATGCTTGTTTGGTCTGGCGGGCGTAAATAGGAAGAATTTTTCGGAGCGGAAAAACAGGAAAAAAAGTGGTGCTCCATGGCTATTTGGAGAGGCCCCGCCCCCAACAGTCCCGAGGTCAGTGCGCCACTGGGATCTGGTGCACGACCAGGTGTGTGACCCAGATCGGAGGCCCAGGGAAGTCTGCCTGTAGCACCAGAGTGAGAACACAGTCGGCCCTTGGCCCGCGGCAGCTTGCGCTTCCATCAAGGGGAATTGGAGGCTGTTTGAACTCCGGGACAGAGGCCTTTCCCAGCTCATTCCAGAAGAATTGGGAACAGCTTTCAGTCAGCGGCTCTACAGCCAAGTGCGACCTGTGCAACCAAACGGGAAGCTAAAGGCCGTGCGCACCCAGCGATCTGTGGTCTAATCGTGCACAGTTCAAAAAGACCAGGGACAGTGCACAACTGGGCCCCTCAGCCAGAGCTCTTTGGCGCACATTCCAGGGACAGACAAGAGAGGGAACAGAGGCGCACAGCTCAAAAATAACAGGGAGAGTGCGCAACTGGGGCCCCTCGGTTGGCACTTGCTGGCGCACTACCCAGGGACAGAATTAAAAGCCAGCACAGGTGTGCGGAGCTCATGCCGACAGCTGGGGACAAAGTCCTTGCCATCCAGCCCCAGCGCATGTAGCCTGGTAGGACCAATCAGCTTTGTAGGAATAAGGCAGAAGCACCCCATTGAGGGGAGTGGCAGACCGGAGCTGCAGTCCGCACAAACTCTTGACTCAGAGCAGGGTCCAAACTATCCAGAAAGGGTGCAGAAAGAACTTATTAGTTAGACCAGCAGAGAGAAAATAGGCAATGGGAGAGCTGCCCCTATCAGGTGCACATCAAAAGACCGTTTAGACTCAGTAGCACACCGAGGAACTGGGCTGGGGTCTGGACAACAGCGAAGAGTACACCTCAGGAAGGAAGAAAAGCAAAACTAATATCTTCCAAGCCAGACACAGCCTTGACCGGACAGCTTTAAAATCAGAAAGCTGAAGGGTTTTTTGTGTGTGTGTGTGTGTGTTTTTTGTTGTTGTTGTTTGTTTGTTTGTTTTGGGGTTTTTTTGTTTTGTTTTATTCTGTTTTTGTTTTTTTTTAGCCCTTCTTCCTCTCTGTCCTTCACTAGTTTTTAATTCCTTCTTCCTCCCTCTCCTTTAGTATTCCTAGGCTGCTCCTCCTCATATCTCTCTCTCTCTCTTTTTTTTTACTTTTTTGTTTTGTTTTGTTATTTTTTTAATTTATAAAAGATAAAAAAAATTGTTTCGTTTAATTTGTCCTTCCACTCTTTCCTTCTTTATACTTTATTCCTCCTTCCTCCCTTCCTTTCCCTATAGTATTCTTTCTCCCTTCCTTCACTCCCTTTTTTTTTTCTTTCTTTTTCTTCTTTCTTTCCCCCTCGTCCTCTCTCCTCTTTACCTACAGGTGAGACATAAAAACCTGGAACTGTGAAAAGACCAGAGGCAGTCCTGGACAGGGGCCGGTCCAAAAAACAGAGACAGTGAGACAAAATTAACTTTGCTACTCCAGAGAACTTTACAGATTAATTTAAGAAACAGAGGATAGCAAGAAGAGTCTCACAAACAATGGAAAGACAAAGAAGCAAACCCCAAATGAAAGGAAAGGAAGAAGCCCCAGAAAGAATGATAAACAAAACGGAGGCAAGCCAACTATCAGATATTGAGTTCAAAGCGTTGATTATCAGGAAGCTCAAGAAACTCGATGATCTTGGAGAGAATTTCCAGAAACTACAGGGAAACTACGATGAACTCACTGCAAACTATGTCAGCATGAAAAAGGAAATAGAAACTACCCAAAAGGGCCAAGCAGAAATGAAGAATACAATATCTGAACTAAAGAACACAATAGAAGTAATCGATGAAGCAGAGGATGAAGCAGAGGATCAATGAAGCAGAGGATTGGATCAGCGAGCTGGAAGACAAAGTAGAAAAAAACACCCAAAAAGAGCAGGAACAGGAAAAGAGACTCAGAAAGAATGAGAGGTATTAAGGGAAATGCAGGACAATATGAAACGTAATAATATTCATATAATAGGGATACCAGAAGGGGAAGAAGAAGGGCAAGGAATAGAAAGTGTGTTTGAAAAAGTAATGATGGAAAACTTCCCGAATCTGATGAGAGAAAAAGTCACACAAGTCCAAGAAACACAGAGAGTCCCAATCAAAAGGAACCCAAACAGGCCCACCTCAAGACACATCATAATTAAAATGGCAAAATTCCAAGAC